>OZ012660.1:23484952-23785098 GCA_963942545.1 Oxycera nigricornis
CATACTAGTTTGCAAAATTGTAAAAAAAAACTCCTAATATGATTGAAAAAAAATAATCCTTGAGTAGTTTGTGAGTGACATTAACAGTCGCGCCTAATTGATTTTGAGAAAAACTGTGAGCCATTTTTGTCAATGGCATAAATCCTTTACCAAAAGTTAATGTGTCATAGATTCAACGTTTTCTTCACTGCTAACTGAGAAAATCAAATCTTCGTATTCGAAGATCATTGTTATTGACAAAATTATCCATCCAAAAGTGATATTGGACATACATGAATTGAAGTACACGCGAAATTGCTCGGAGTAACTCTGTGCCTCTATCCATTAGATGCTATCAAAGAACTCTGAAAACATATGTCAAATGTATTTGAAACATCTGCAACAAACATGGCGGCCGTGCCAATCAACATCCGATTACACTTATTAGAGAAACATTTATTCCTAGATCAAGAAGATAATTTGTGGAAAGTAAAATGAAGTAAATATTTTTCAAACAAACATTTTCCATACCTTCAGCAGAATGATTCTTTAATAAATCATTTAACAAATACAAAATACAGCCCAAATCTCCTATAAAACAAAAAAATGCCAGCAATTTGATAGTACGAAAACTATTCTTGAAATTCGAGGATTTGTTATTGATCTGACATGAAGCGTTTATCTTCGTATGTATATGTAAAAATCTTTAAGCAACCTCAAATTTCTATTTGCAAAAAAGGAATCAATTCCAAGTTACAAGAGACTTTCCTTAAATCTGTGTTTAGTTTAATGCGGCCATGTTGATGCTGATGGATCGTAAACTATCTGCAATCAATTGGATTGTTCAAATCCTCTTCTAAACCGGGCAGCAATTTTATTAAATAAAGCCATTTGAGATTGCCGTATTTGCCTACGATGAATCTTTTCTTGTAACGCATACAACACCGAAAGTGTTCGATTCTTTTGTCGGTGGGCATAAAACTTGGCATTCGAAATAAATTCTCTTGCGTACATATCAACAGATACAATTCGAGCCCAGCCTTAGCTTCTGCCGAGACAGATATACGATGTATTCTGCCCGAAGGGAGGCACTATAATCCAGGACCATCAATACGATTCAGTAAGAGTACTGAGTTGTATATCCGTGTCGAGGCTTGACCTCCTGCACGCGCAGGAGGATGTCGGACGTTACTGCAGCTGGAAGCTTCCTTTTCAGGACAATACTACGTGGCCAACGGCGAAGTTATGAGGGAGAATTTAAATTTAATGGGGCAGAGTGTTGATAACGATCGCCTTTGAAGATAAAAATTTACAGTTCACCCTTCGTTGCTTGGGGTGCGACCTATAAACCGATTAACTGCTTGATCGAATTGCCGATTTATTGGATTGATGGGGTATTACTTTTCTGTGAGTTCGTACACAAGTTAACGTATGTGTAGATGCATGAGGTATATAATTTGGGAAATTGGCTTTGTACATTTCACGCTTTATTACGCATAAAATGCGATTCGATGCAACTTCAAACCTATATAGATACACATACAACAGAAAAAAGATTGCACAATTCGACATAGTCTTACGAGAATTTTACTGAGTATAAATAATTACAAAGACTCATACCTTAAACAAAAACATTATTTATGCCTGCAAAGGTGTTGAGCTTCAACAAAAAAAGAGAAGTAAATACAATAGGCAATTTATTGTGATTCGGGCGAATAAATACGTAAATGCACATTCCACGCTTTCCAGATTTAAGGGGTTTTTTAGGTGACAGTTTTTCAAAAAATCCAAATTTTTTTTTACAGATTTCGTTAATAAATTTCATTAAGATTACAATTTTAAAGGATTTATAATGATATTTTAATTTTTAAAGTATTTTCAAGCGTGATGCCGTGAGACAGCATTTTTGACGCTCCGCTGTGTTTCAGTGTTCTCGACTCCCCTCTCCTGTATTACGAAAGTATAAGCATGGTCCACCTTTTGATCAAAAAGCTCAAGAAATTTTGAGGCCAATATACGAAGGTTTAACTTCGAATGATTTATGTCAAAGGTGCTTCGTAATTAGTAAAGAAAAGTAAATACGATTGGCGGAAACGATTTTAAAAAAACTACTCAACCAATCACTTTGATTTTTTAATATGTTGATGTACACATATATGGCTATCGCCGGTAGCGGAATCATTATGATCGGTACCAAATTTTTCGATTTTCATTCAATTTTCAATCCTCAAAAATGTTTTTTTTAAATTGGCCGCCTTTTTGTTTTGTTTTAATGAAAATAAATCATTCCAAAACATACCATAGGCACTTAAATAAGGATTAATTTGGCTATTTTGTTTTTAGTTTGTCATGGGTTAGAACCTCCTAGTCTAGTCAACAACATTGTTTTCTATTTTGTGCTTTTGGTTAGCAACTTACTAACACTATTGTTGCACATTAATGGGAGTTCTTAGCTTCCAGGTTATGCTGGTTCATCGTTAATTTAATGGAAAGAAAAAAAAGAAAACAATGTTGTTGACTAGACTAGGAGGTTCTAACCCATGACAAACTAAACTTAGCAACGTAGCATATACACGAACCAGTTTGACAGTCGTTATACTTCGCAGATACAAATATTAAAATAGTTGAAATATAACGAGCTTAACCCATCAACAAACCTAACCGTGGTCGTGCTGTCTCGTGACGGATGGCAAATGACAGCACCTGAAGAGGATGCCATTCGACACGCCGAAACCACACTTTCCATTGAATATTATGTTTTTGTTTCCACATGATCCAGTCACCTGAAATCTCGTCCGCCGTTATTTTTGGATGTTTTTTAAAAAAATTGTTATGGGTAAAAAAAACGATAAAAAAATCTAAAAGAAATTGTTTGTACACCCGAAGTACCCAATAACATATGTACAACATTTTAAAATGATATTTTTTTCTTTTTATTGGAAAAAAAAAGATTAAATTTTTTTTTTGGAAAATCGTAACCTAAAAGACCCGTTAAATCGTATTCGATTGAAATCAACGATGAAAAATTAAAGTCTTATTTTATGAACTTCCCAGAATGCAGGGAAGTTATTGTAATTGTTCCGAAAATCGAAATCGATATTTCCATCATATATTTACATTTTAAGGAGTATGGAGTAAGGACGAGAAGTATCTCTATAAGGAAGTATGTATGACGAGTATATGAGTACATATGTACATTCGGAACATTTATAACGTACAAACGTTCGTGGTTGCATATTTCTAGAAATATATCTTACGAAGGCAAATTAATATCAATCAATCGAAACGTCTTATTAATGAGCTGAGTTGTCGGTAGAGCAATCTTTTTGTTTCGACACATCCAAGATCATTTTTGTCACGCACCATATCTCACGAATAAAACATTTGTTAACATTGTCAATATGTCAGTCAACGCATGTTATTATCGATTCATCTAATTTTCATTAAATTTGATAAGAAAACTGCAAGAAAATAAAAATGATTGTTATCGAATGTGACTTTTCCGAAATTATAGCTTCGATAAAACTTTTATAAGTACAATTTATAACTATTTAGTTTGAAACGCTTTCATCAAGTTCAACAAAAAACCATAAAAACCTTTAAAAACGTAAATCTAAGAAATCTCTTTCTCAAAATATTTTTTTCCATACATGAAATGTAATATTTCACCGGAACGACGCATTCGTTTGCTTTTATAATTGTGTTTTTTTTTCACGAAATTTCATAACCATTTTGTACAAAAAAATCGTCGTCAATTCTTTTGTTTACGATTTTTTCAATTTTGAATTCATAAGTTTGAATGTTAATAAAATGGAATTTGAGCGATTTCCTTATTTTTTCGAAAAATGTATTTCACATTAATCTTGTTTTCATGTAGGTTAAATTAAAAGCGATTTCAACTGCGTGTGATGTTAATTTTTACTTAGAGAACATTTTAGTTAAGTAGTCCTTTATTAAGTATTAGTAATTGTTTTTGGGTATGATCTTGATTTGGATGTATTGTAACTGAATAATTCTAGTTTATATTTCTATTTCAGAATATTGGTACGAAACTACATGAGCTACAAATTGCAGATACTCATCCACTTTCCAGTAATTTGTCTTGAACAAGAAAATACGATTATGAGCGTCAACTTACCATTTCTTGCACTGTCTCGCCCTCCATTTGAATGCGGCACGACGTAACAAAAGCATCTGTAACGAAGTAAAAGAAACTCCATTAGGTCCTTTATTTGTAATGTCTTTTCAAATCTGCGGATCTATGCAAATCACATTCTCATTCTTGTTCGTGCTTCCATAAATGTCCATGGAAATGGCGGCATGAATGCAGGCAATGTGAAATTTTTCTCACTTCATACAATCCCTTAAAATCTCTGTAGAGTATTCAATTCGGGAAATATTCGACTACACGTCTTGTTCGGCTCCGGAGAGTCCCTTTTAAACCGTTTCCCATGCCATGCATATAAGCAAGCGCCAAATTCATTTTTTTCAGTTCATGTGTGTTCATTTGGAGCGCATTCGGGATTTGATTTCGACAAATGGAAGAACATTCACAATGAATGTGCTCAATATGACGGAATAAAAGGACGCCATAGTGGCTCGTCCTTTTGAATCCGAGCGGAGCAAGAACGTCTCCATATGCAAAGTGCGCAAAGATGGCAAAAAATGTGGACATACGAGCATCTCATACTCGCACTCGTCTACGACATGTATGCGACTTTTAGGAGGAACATTTGCAGCTACTTGAACCACTGTTCTTCACAGGATGAATATGAATGGCATGAATTTTTACTAATGCTCGATTTTCCCTATGTGCCCGCACTTATGCATGACTTACTGAAAGCAAAGAAGGGAAGGATCAACCATGAATATCTTCAGTAAATACGAAGCTCGTTGCTATTTACATGAAAATACCCGTTGTGATGGAATTATTTTATTCAACTTACCAACTTCTGACTTGTCGCAGTTCTAGCAATTTATTTACTTACTCATAGTGTCATCATAGACATCAATCATATCACCCTAATGAGCCTTACCGGGGCGATAAGGATGTCTGCCACACTTTCATGATTTTAGTAATATGGAAGTGATGAGTCTGGAAAAGAGTGAATCAATTTCTGGCAGGAAAGTGTTATAGCCATCAGATATGTAAGTCCAAATGTGTGTCGTTACAATGCATAGTTATTTCAGGTCATATTTATTATTTTTAGTTAGTCATGGAAGTTAGGCTCCGAGCCTATAGGAAATGTTAGCGTGATGTTTGACTATTTACTGCAAGTCCGGAAGAGTATTTAAAATACGATTCAGTTCCTCCTTGGCTTCAAGAAGCCTAAGAGTTTTCCATCTGGTTTATTTGACGCAGTCCATCTCGTCCCGTGCTACGTCGTGTTTGAAATAATGCGGTCAGGGTTAGATGTGCGTTACCTTCTTCATTGTTGGTTGTTACTGGCACCCAAGTCCATTAGAGAGTGGTTTCATATCTTATTCTTCAAAGTTGCAGGAACAAATTGATTAATGCAATTGTTACTCGACTTCCTTCGAGTCCTAATTTTAAACATCTTATTTAGCTTAAGGAGGCCATCCTGCTATATTGCATGGAATTTCAACATTTTTTTATTTAAACATTTATTTAAATATTTTGAAACTTTAAAATAAACAAATGCGGATCTTTGACATTAGAAAAAAAATTTCCAACCATGGCGAAAAATGGCGGACATAATGGAGCCTTATTAAAAACTGGTTGAAATTATATCTCGAGTCAGGTAAGTCTAAAACAAAAAAATCCAACGGCATTTGGAAATATAAGTGAGTGGCTATTGTCCGAACTACATAGAACCAAACATTTTGGGTAAAAAAAAAATGGCGAACTTTTCAATTTCCCCCGTCTTTTATTGGAATTAAAATCGTTTTTATTTATTCATAAAAAAATCAGTCTCTAGTTTGGATCAAAACTGTATATGTACTGAATAATGCCTCAAACTTTCAACCCAATCGGTCAGATAGATTTTTCAAAATCGAGTCAACCTGGTCAAAAAACGTTATTTTTTAGATAAACGCGTTTAACGTAGGGTTAATGTGCAATATATTTAAGACAGTTTTGGTTTTTTTTTGAATATATGGTAAACATATAATTATTCAAAAGCTAATGACCTAATAGTGCAACATTTCACGAGTCTTCTGTTGATTTTTGGTAAAAAAATACTTTGAATTAAACCACTGACAGCAAATCTTCGTAAAAACCTAAATAAAATTTGCTTTATGGTGATCATCTTAACTCATTACCGGAACATCTGTTGACTAAAAAGCAGAACGATTACGTTAGTTTTGTTACGTCAATTTTATTTATTTTTTAATTTCAAGAAGTCAAAATAAACAAACTTCTTGAATTTATGAAAATTTATTGATAAAAATCGGCTAATTTGTTGTTTTAAAGTAAATTATAACAAAAACAATCAAAATCATTTATTTATGTATAAAATAAGTGTGCAAAATTTGCAAAGGATCGAAAAGGTAGTTTTTGAGTTACAGTGATCACCGACTGAAAAAACTAAATTTGAGAAAAACGCGTTTAAAAAGTAATAATAATAACAAAACTGTTTGGAGAGCATATATTTAAAATGGTTGTATCTCCGTCCGTTTTGTTCCGATGAATCTAAGATTATATCACTGTATACTTTTTAAGGGCTGTAGTAAAAAAAAATCTTCCTCCCTTAAAGCTGAAATGTCTGCAGCGCACACTCTTTTGTGTCGCTGTATATATGTATTTCTGGGCTTCGCGGGACCAAAGTAGAAGTTTTCGTACCAATTCTACATAAATAAAGTACCGAAAAATGATGTTTTTGGAATATTAATCCTTTACTGCTTATGTAAATATTCTATTGTGTGGAATGCTTAGAAATCTACACGACATACAAAGATTGGTTGAGAGTCTTCACAGAAGGGTAACAATAAGTATCGCCTTGGAAAAATCATGCCTCAGTAAAATTTGTTCGTGGCATCTTTTGTTTGAAAAAATACAGATGGCAACTTATTGCCCTCGCTTGTCCTTACAACGTCACTATTGATTTTATGGGTATTCATTCCGTTTGAAACTAAATTGATTAAAAAGTCTCTGAAAATTTCCCGGAAACATTATTTACTCCTGTGAAATAAGACTTTCGAGAGCAGTTTTTCTAAAATATTTAACTGCTTGCACTCTATAAGTACAATTGTTACTATTATCGGTCAAAAAAAGAGAAAACCCGAATCCTTTTTTTTATGTAATTATCTTTTTTGAGTGCCTGCATGCTATGTTATTTTTGTCAGATAGTTTTTCAATAAGAAAATTATCTTTCGATGAAATAAAAATCATTTGGTGAAAGCAGAAGCTGAACCTTATTTTTTGGTTTAAATTTTCAATTATGAATACCAATTTTACCTACGATTTGCAATTTATGTAGATCAGAATTTGTGAAAATTTGAATGATTTCTAACAAGTAAAAGCCGATATTATAATTCGAGTTGTTAAATCCTTTGAGATCCACACGGTCAACTTCCCAGTAATATCTACATAAATATTAAAAATATTAAACACAAAAAATGGAAATAATACTTCTTTAAATAATAGTGACGAGAAGTACTCATAGCAGTGATTGAAAAGAGTTAATATCAAACATGTCATCTACTGGAGCGTCCATTGATTACGTAAGGCTTTTGGTGGATGGGGGTAGATTGGTTTGATTGAATATTCATGCGGATCAATCGGAAGAGGGTAGGCTAAAAGCCTTTTTAACGTTATTTGTTATTTTCATATCGATTCTTGAAGGGCAATAGAGAGCTAGCAAAAAAGAATGCGGTTATTGTTATTACGCTCCTTTTTTGCGATTTTACATCAATGAGACTAAAAATTATTTCTTATCTTCTGTTGGTCTTGAGAAAAATTGAATTTGCAGCCAAAAATAGGTTCGATTGCATGAAAAAGTAAAATGTATTGCAAATGATGAAGGAAGTAATTGAAATCTTGCAACTACTAAAAACTATAATTTTTTATTTGATTAAAGCCTTTTAAGGCATTTGATCTTGGAAAGTGTTGACTACAAAACATTTTATTTATTTTGATTAACACAAATGCAAATTTGATTTGATTTTGAATGGTTTTTAAAATTTAAGCAGTTTTTTCCTTAAAGTTAAAACAAAGTGCTGTGAAAACTATTGAAAATCTTGTCAAACTATGCAAATATTAATAAACTTTGACTGACTTTACCACAATCTTTAAAATAAGAGATACAAGGTAATATCATTCGTATGAACCCTTTCGACATGATGATTTTTAATGATTTTTTATTTTTAATTTAATTTTTTTTTGTAATCACGAAAAGAATTTTTGCTGTTTTTTTTACAAAAACTGTTTGGAATATACAAATTTTATAATTATGATTACTTATTTTACAAATCAGGTTAAAAATTTCTTGTTTATGAAAAATACCCTAATTTCTTGACCTTTTTTTTTAAAAAAAAAGAAGAAACGGCTACATTTTTTTTAGATTTAACAGAATCACACATACGTTAATACGCGTCGATTGACTTTTTAATCAAGCAAATTCTATCTTTGGTTCGCGAGCTATAGAAACAGACATAGACAGAAATGACCTTCAAAGGGTCAAAACAACAAACCTCCCCAACTGAAGTGTCCCAAAAACTAATCAGCTCTTAAAATTACAAAGACGCTTCGATTGACACCTCAACAAAGACGATACGACTTTGTTTACGTGAGTTATGCTCGTAGAAGAAACTGTCGAGGAACGCACATACGTACGTACGTACATACACACCCACACACCCATACATACTTCTTTCTAAAATCACTTTATATATAGTGTATGGAACTTAAAACGTAAAGAAATGTTGAAAGTTTCAAAATCGATTTTCGAGGCAATTGCAAGAACTTCCCATACACTGGGAAGATAATAAATATATCTCAAAAGCATTCAAACACATTTTTGTTAGCTTTCATCAATTTATTTTAACGTTTATCTTCATTGAACTTAATAAAAAGTGTCTAACACTTCGAGTAATCGACTATGTGTCTTTTTAATACACGTGCAACGTCAACGGTTTGTTCAATTAACTTCAACAGAAACTCGATTTCAACTTGAAAAAGAGAATTTCAAACAAGAAAAACTTCAACATCAAATCTTATCTTTTCCGTATTTAGTTGCTTCTCTTCACATATGAACTAAATATTTTCCGTTCTTCACATCCTGCTTGAGAAAACGACGTGTTCGATAATCCAATTCACGATTCGCACATCATCCATTCGAAAAGGAAGACGAGACGAGTACCGTTCCGTCTTATTATATATTTTTGAAAAGGCAAAAATTCGTTTCAACGTAATCCCGCAATTATCTGCAATAGCATAAAAGAAGTTGAAATCAGGGATATCTAATAATGTGCTCACTCTCATATATGATGATACGATTATCCAAAGAAAAATATCCTCTCGATTTAATAAAAGAGACAATTTTCTAGGGCTGCCGGCGGCAGCGTTGAGCCATGCGTTTTTCTTATTTTTCTTTTAATAAGATGACGATGTCTTCAGCAGTACCAGACAAGCTTAACGCTTAATAATTGAACGAGAAGTTTTAGTTTTTAAATGGTTGCTGACTCGAAGTGGAAATATCAGGGATTAACTAGTGAAAAATCACACTTCTGGACAAGCAGTTCTACCTTCTTAATGAAGAGCGTCGAATATGTGGATTTAATAAATTGGACTCAGTAACCAGAATAAGAAATCATGCAAAAACAGTTTGTCCTAGTTCAAATGGAAGCTTGTCCGTGAACTATTTTAAGCACTATTAAATAGATTTTCTGGCACATTGATCGAAGTATTGATGTGATAGTCGTCCATTCAAATATTAAAAACAAGAGAAATCCACATAGACATCCACTCTGCAACAGCGAATGAAAATCCAGTGCAATCAAAGCACGCATATTACCAAAAAAAATTATCTGAATAATCTGGAACAACACCTGCAATAATCGTTTTATTCCAGGCACATGGGAATTCACCGAAAATTTCATCTAATTCAAATTTATGTCCCGACAAAACTATCTCGACGGCACCAACTACCAGTTATATCCCATTTGCATTTATCAATATGGTTGTGTAGTAGTTGTAAGGACTCTTGTAGAAAATTTGAAAGTTCCATTTGTGTTTGGGACTAACAACTATGCCACGATAACCATATACAATCCACGTAGCGTTTATTGCATGTGAGTCTCAACGCCTGTAACACTAATCAACAACGAAAGGTTAAAATTTAATCGTGAGATATCATAGAACCAAAATCCTGTTTGTAATCGGGGCTCTAAAGTTTAATCCTGCGAAATAGTTGGACAATGAGTTTTCATAGAATGCCGTGATGGTAGTTGATAGTACAGAAACTATATTTATATGAATCGGTTACGTGCGAAAGAACCACACATTCGAGCTTAACGTGTTCTAATCATGCGATTAGTTTAATGTGGGGAAATGATGAAAATAGTCGCACAGGAATTAGGAGAACTTGATTACATATAGAAGTCATACGATAAATGCCTTGCATCATACTTTTTTGAGAATTTATAAGACGAAAAAAAACAGGAAGCATACAGAATCTAAAAAGTAAATGTTTGCTCGGTTGATTTCAAGTAGTAGCGGAAGTTGGAGATATATTAAAGGATCAACAATATTTTAGCTTATAGCAGAGTCCATCTATATGATGCTACACCGTCTTTTCGTTTTCATTGTAACACGTGAAAGATGGATCTTCTATAGTTTTCACTTCTTTCGACGAGCAAATAGTTTGATATGGGTAAGCGGACATTCTGCAAAAATATTCGTCTAAAGTAAATCATGCTGGTGAATTAATGTGCTGAAAAAGCAGGAAAAACTATGTGCGGCATAAAGAACGATATCCATTTGAATCTTAATTTGGAATAAGGACTTCTGGTGTTAAATATACAGGGTCAACATTAAGCTTTCTCTCAAAGGCATAATGATAAGGTTCGAATCAACGAAACACAGTAAGACTAGTTAGCACTATAGTCAAAAACTAACAAGGGAGGATATTAATTGAATTGTTCATTATGAAAATTTATAGTATACCTATACGTTGCAAGGTGCACCAGTTGTTCTTAAACGAAGAGGTTAGAAATATAGAGGAGACGGATAGTCACAATACAATGGTTAAAATGGGAGTAGCTTCAAGCTACAATAATAATGAAAAAATAAGAGACGGTGAAGGTTTTTCTTTTGGACAAGTCGGCTAAAAAATTTATTGTAACAGGATTGACCAAAATTAGACTGTGTGTTTTTATCTTTTTAAATAATTTATTGAAGAGGTATGTTATATATCTCAGTAAGTGTACCAGCTGTGAAATTTGTAAGTGCCTGAAGCCTAAATGAGCCTAACCAAAAACAAAGCGAACATATCTTTGTATATTTTCGTAAAGGAAGCGCAGGTTACATCACATTATTCCCCACTGTCAATTTTTGAAATCATGAAAACTTACCCGATTATGAAAGAGTTGTTACGAGCAACGTTTTAAAGAATATAGTGTGGTAATCAGTTTAGTCAGCTTGCTTGGGAAATCCCTATTTTTCTCGACGCACTATTAGTAAACATGCAAATATATTAATGGGAAGATAATAATAATTTATCATCATAAATAACTCAATTTACAAGTTTAATATTATTATTATTATTATTTGGTTACAATGTAATAAATTACAAATTGTAGCTTAAGAATTAGCGCTAGCTCTAAGGCCTTAGGCTAAAGTTTAATATACTTACACACATTAGATGATAAATTTCAATAATAATATTAAAATTCAAACTGTGGGTTTGTTGACAATATTTGATGAAGCGAAATCTTAATGTTTAATCTAAATAGACAGAAAAAACACGTTAAATAATTTTCAATTGTACATACTCGGAGAAACCCAATATTTGTTAAAACATCATTTTAAAGTTAACAAGTCATTCAAAACTGCAAAAATTATTGAAAATGCGAAACATAATAGTTTTGATAATACCGAAAAATATCCGTTTTCTTTCATATATAGTCCTCTGTTAATGGCAATCTTTACAGAGTCAGTTTGCAATGTAACTTTGTATACTTGTAAGCATTTCAATTTGAATTCAGTGTATTTTTCTTTATTGAGCAAGTGCTTTAAGCTAAATTCTACATTGCTGCCTATAGATAAAATGCATGGTCGTAGTGGTAAAAATCGTAAATTTTCTGTATGAACTTTTTTCGTCCCTTCATTATTAATGTTTATTTTTGGTTCGCAGCCTCTATTGCATATCAAACTTTGCATGGTTATTTATGATTTCTGATTGTTTTAAATTTTTAAAAAAATTATGAGTTGTTATTGTTCCTGCACTATTATCATTTTGGTAAATATTGTGAAGTATATATTGTTTCCTTTTATTATTTAAATAAAAATGCGTCAAATGGAGCTTTGCAAGATTCGTTGAGGTTGAGTTAATTAAAGTTTCAGTACGTAAAGGAGCAGCCACGACTGAGGGAAGTATTGATGGGCCTCGCGCTGTAACATAAATACGTAAGCATTAGGCCATGTGTGGGTGGGCCCATACAATGACATCTGTATCTGACGAGCATTGGTGATAATTGAAAATTGGTTACTCACGCAGTTTTATCGTATGACGTTCGTAATTTTGGAAGTTAGCCCGTTTTGAGTATAATAGTTGATGTATGTCTTTCGGGTAGGTTTTGATTGAGATGTTTACTTTGATATGCGTTCGAAAGTTTGCTTGGATAGAATAAAGAATAAGAAGTCTCAAAAAGTTAATGCTGGCCATTTTTGAAACTGATGATGGCTGAATCTTGATAAATGTGATTCGAGACCTACGCTAAAGAATTTACCTACGACATTACGCACCGAACTGAGTTGGCCTGCCAGCAGCCATCGCACCTCTAGCTAGGTAAAGGTCGAACCCGAATAAGTTAGCACGATAATAATGGTTCGGTGTCACATCGGCGGGACTAAAAGTCCATGAGGTCATTGAGACAAAAGTTCCGTTGGCTTGAATATTCGTCGGGATTTTACTTTCAAATACGCATCTTACAAACTCGAAACAAAACTGCTATCTATTACTGACGATGGTAACCGCATAGTAGTATCTACACCCTTGTTCGAATAACATCGTGGAATTGTCCAGAAAATTTGGAACGAATATTTACTACAACTGTGAAAATAAGCACAGGAAGTATTTTTGCCTAAATTTGCTTGATTTGATTTGCTCAGCAATAATTTTTTTATTCTTCTGAAACAATTTTCAATTAGTTTTAAATATTTTTGGTTGAAGCTATCATCACTATTTTCATTTGTAAATTTGAATTCAAATTAGATACGACTTTTCATGACCAAACATTTTATAAGATGAACATTGAGCTCAAACATGGTTCAATGTACACCAATTTGATTGAGTTAACACATTGTATCACTTTCACGTAAATGGAACTTAGCTAGCATTTTAGCATTTGTTATAAAATTTTTCACGAATTTACTATGTTCAATGTACGTTTTCAACATCAAAAAATATATATGCTTACTCTAATGAATTGAAGAAATTTTCAATTGGCCTGTTTAATGTATTTGTAGATAGTAAATAAGCAGCATTTAATTTCAATAAAATTGATTCCTAGTAGGAACCTTAACTAAAGAGATTTCAGTCAACATCCAACTTCTTCAATCTTCTGCACCTAGGTGCAAGAAGATTTCTGTAAGATCGCAAGATCTTCGTCTGGTGTGGGCTACCTTTAAGCAATGTCGTGAAAGTTCATAAGAGTTTTCTGAAGACTTGATTAAAAGTGGGCTCTTGTCACTTAAAAGTGACAACGACTTTTAGCTCTTTCCTAATATATTGCAGAAGATAGATTTTTTGTATTATCGGGATATATATATATATATGTGTATCATTTCAAGTAAAGCTAATTCGGTGACTTAAATTATTTTACCCTTAAAGTTCATTCAATGATTTTAAATATTTCAATCGTCTTCCAGTCTTTCTCTCAATAATTTGTATTATTTTATATGGAAATATGATTTCAGGAAATAAGACACAAGTTTTAAAAAAGCTCAATACTCAGTAGAGGCTTTCACCTACAGCATGTTTGCTATTATAGCTTGATAAAGTATTTTTTTAAAAAATTAAATTCAGTTATCTCTTATCCTTTTCTACCTTTGCTGCAATGACTAAGGAAATCGCACAGCTTCCACCTTCCAAATTTCGTTCTGACTAGGAACGCCTACATAAGGCATGATAAAGTTTAGACCCGTCAATTATCTTTGATAATTTGAACACCACAAATTATGCCAATAATAGTAAGTAGATTCGAAAGTCAATGCATCTCATAAAATTGGGCAACTTTCGTTCTCAATCACAAATTTTCCGTATTTTGCATAGTCAGCAAACGGTTTTATTTCAACACAAATGCAAATAAGGTAAGCAGAATATTTCGTTACTGGGTCCGTTTCAATAAAGACGCAAAAACAATTAATTTTAAAAGAAACATTTCACAAACACAATAAATTTATTCACGGCGACATTTCCCACCTTTCGGCAATATATTTACTGGAAACCCATCTGAAATTGCTTAAACGGCAATTTTCATCGCCTTCCGAATCATATAAATCAAAATTTTAAGTACTTTTCGGAAGACATTCCTCTTCCATCGTCATTGTCGTTATATTACCATCATTGCCCGGCACTATCATCATCATCATCGTCCTTGCAATGCTAGCCAAGCTTGCCGAAATTCTAATGAAATTTCTAAATCCATGATGCTCAGTGGATACGATGGCAGCAAGAGTTGCGGGTGATTTCTAACTTGCTGTCCTCCTTCTCCGGAGCAAGGACATACTCATCCTCTGCCGTCAAGCAAACAACTCCTTCAGGTGGTTGAGATGTTTGAATAAACGAAAAAAGAACTCGTTTGAAATTGCTTCGGCTGCCGCCGGAATCTTATTAAAACTCAATTAAATCACCCTCTCTGCCTTTAAGCAGGGAACGGAAAGGGTGTTCACGAGATAACTAATATCCATCCCATTCTCCCTATCTTCTGAATCGTCACAAAATGCCGCAAGGATATTTAGGAGTTTGCTTGGCTCACCTGTAGTCGTCTTTTTTGCATTCCGAAAGTTGTTTTATCTTTAATGAATCAACCAGACTAGGGCTGCTCCGCAAGCAGCAAACTGGACATGAATCTTCTTTTTAAAGAAAAAGTATCGATACAGGCCTTTCTTGAGCGAAAAAGAAGATAAGAGACAGTAGATGAAATATTGCTAGTAACTTAGATTACATAATGTCGGATGCTGGCATTGTTCGTTTCTTTGGAAATCATCATAAAGAAATCAATGCTGTGCTTATGTATTTACTATGCAATCATTCCATTAAATATTTCTGCTAAAATGAATCATTAAACAGCCAACTTCTTAACACACGAGAAAAATTATTGTATGACTGTCTTAACTATCACCTAGTCTCAAAAGATACGTCAGATATATAGATATTTTCAACGAAATAGGATTAGGGATCTGTATGTGTTGTCAAAAGAGGCTCATTTATCGTTTTGCTACTCATGATCACAAAATCGGTGTATTTCAAAGATATCAAAACATAGTAAACTAAATAGAAGAAGCAATATAACATCACATTCGTGACGAAAGGATTTTCAAATATAAATGAATTATTCGTATTCACGATTTTCACTGCACAGTATTAAATAGAAAATCCTATATAATGAAAGCAAAGATAGGGCAAAAGAATATACAATTATAACACGTTTTCATATAGGTTCACGAAAATATTTATAATAATATTTACTATTTATTTATAATATTTAGAGAAATCGGAATATAATTTTTTTAGGAATTGTTTGAAAAAATTTGACATCTTAACGTGAAAAATGAATAAAATTTAATTGTGTCTGCACATTTTACTTTCCCATAAGAATTATGGCGTTATGTTTGCTAATTGAATTGATTAGCAGGGTTCTGATTTAGATGGAGCTAGTATGTTTGCTGGTAGATATCAAGGTAAAATTTAAAAGGGGGAATTGAAATTTTGTATCGAAGTGTTGGGTAATATTTTAAAATGCGAAAAAAGCACAGTGGATTAACATTGCATGACTACAACCAACGTTTAACAAAATGCTTTGTTGGGAAAATCAATTTAATTTAAGGCATGGTATTTTCGTACTCATAACAACGAGATACAAAAATTATAGGTAATACTGGCCTCAAAAATTTAGAAGATTTAAAGATGATGAAACTTTGACGTGGAAACCTTCTAGAGTCGTTTCCTCATTATCAATATCATGGTCAATCGCAGAAGTCTTAATTAAGCTCTTATCTTTCAATCCGCAGACCTCAAGTTGACGGAGAATGTGTTGCTGATACTGAAAAAAATTTAGGTGCCAAACCACTTACAAATATAGCATTTCCCGGCCCACTTAAACTTTTCCCAAGTTGCTTAAACTTTCTACCAGGTCATTTAAACCTTTATCAAGTCACTTAAAACCGTTCCCAATTAATTTAAGTTTTACCCCAAACTGTTTACACTTTTCCAAGGTCATTCATGTCACTACAGATTCGAATATAATGTATTTGTATTTGTAAGCTGCCCAAATGACACGATTTCACGCGAGAAATCGCAATGAGTGATGTTGATGATGCTACAGGCATCATTGACTGAATTAATTCCACGATTGAATTAAATTTTCTTGCGTCATGTGTGCAGTTTAGGAAAAAATAAAATACATCACACACGAATCTATAGTGATGTAAATGATTTGGGAAAATTTAAAATAAATTAGGAAAAAGTTACAACGATTTGGGAAAAGGTGTCAGTGAATTGGAGACAAATTTCAGTGACTTGACAAAAAGTTAAAGTGGGCTTGAAAATACTACATAAAAACACGATCTAGTGAGGATGCCCTCAGGTTATGAGGGTGCCAAGCCAAACGGTTTTTGGGTTACTTTGATCAATTTGGTCCATTGTGGCCTGGATATGAAGAAACCTTCTAAGTCAGTTAGTGAACCATCTCAATTTTTTGAGGATATCCAGGAGTTGGTCCATTTTAATAGTTCCATGCTGAATATTTATACTGAACGTCCTCTATTGATTCTATCTACTCTAGCTAGTTAGCTGGGAGCCTGAAACCACAAGATTTTTCAATAAAGCTCTATCCAAACATAAAGCACTAAGAGTACATTTAATGTCGTATTTAGGCCACATATTTTGAGCAGTGCGACAAGTGTCCAAATTTTTCTAGCTCTTTCATGCTAGTTTGTCGACTGATACATTTATATCTTGCCTTAGCACCTGCATTGAGATTCCTAGAGAGAAGTTACCATAGTACTTTTGTAGCTGATTCCTGCTTCGATCATTCGTTGTTTTGGATGATTCTGTTGTGTTGAACTATGTGTCTTCATGTTTTTCCTGCATTTTTTTCTGGATTTGTTTCTGAAAAATGTTCAGACTTTCGCATTGTCATTGGTTTGGGTAGATTCAACAATTGTCTACGTGCAATGAAAGCCACATTTGTATAGGTGATAAAAATTATTTTCTCTTTTTCTTCAGATAAACCAAGAAGCGATGCGACCGTTACAGCACTATTACCATGTAGGTGCTCCATTTCGGATCAATATCCTTTTTATTTTTTTTATTTTTGCCAATATAAATTTATCCAAGATTTAAATTAAGGTTTCAGTGGCAGTTTGAGCCCAATTCCTCAGTGGGAGTAATTTATACTTTAACAGCAAAATAAGCAAGCCAAAAAAGGTTAGCTACAAAATATTAAATAACTTAAATTCTTTAACTAATTTTTTTTCAATCCATCAATATTCTCAGCTCATTTCATGCCAAATGAAGCCAATATTGAATTTTTCTTAGTATTTTATCTGAACGTGTCACATAAATCCATGATTTTTCATGTGTAAGTGAGCAAGTAGTATCTAAAGGTAAGAGGCTATGTAACCGAGCCAACAATCTACCTTGGCTACACTAGTTTATGGTCCGAACTAAGAATTCAGCACTCACGTGGAAAAAACAAGACATATATCAATGATGCTCCTAATATATCAAACATTCTTGAATATTGATTTAGTAGCTGCACTTATTGACGTGCTTATAAATCACTAAGAACTGATGCATAATCGTAGTTTTTTTCGCAGTTTGAATAAAAGAGTTTTGTTCACGATTATTTAGAAAATCATTGACCACAAAGCTTATCCATTTATTATTTGGATACTGCCATCCGGATTGATTGCAAGGAACTCTTAATAAGAAAAGTTCCTCTTCTCAAAACTTGACTTATCTCCAATAACGATTCACAAACATGTTTTAACCATCCCTACTTCATTGCAGCTACAATCAAAATAAATCTTGAAGATATTTTTACGTCTCTAATCCGTTTATTTCGTGCTGGAATAATTTTGTCTGGTGTACTTGTTTGCTTCATAATGGAATATACATATGTATACATTTTCACAAGAAGCAAACATACAAATCAAGAGAAAAAAAGCAACAAATTACCAGATCACTGAGAAATTTTCCACGAATTATTTTTTAGCTGGATGGTAGCCAGCAATCAGAAGAGAGTCTCTAACAAGAGTAAAAACTAATTAAAAGTTTGACGACTAATTTTTACAATTTTTCACAAATCCTTTATGAGATTTTTATTTGATGCTTTTTAAGGTAGACACGATTGTAATTTTCCCTGGAATTGTGTGGTTATTTATGAAGTCTCGCTTTATTATTCATGTTCTTTACATAGCGGAATTCGAATTTTTCGCAGGAAGAAAAAGGACACACATACTCAATTTTGTGGAAATCAAAAAAATGTCTGTGAATTTACTATTAACGAAAATAGGACAAATAAAAATTTAACAACTGAACTGTTTATAATTAAGCGTAGATATGTTAATTTGAAAAGCTCAATTTCGCACATTTGTAGAAAATAAAACGTCCTTTTAATTCTTAAAGTTGATGTGGTTTAAGTCTGAGAAAAAGATTTAAGAAAAGATATAAAAACCGATTGTATAAAATGCCTCGAGTTTTAGAGGCTTCCAATTTATATATAATATAAATAATGTTCGACTGAATTTTATAAAATTGACTTTACCTAAATTTCCGGGTTTCCAGTCATCATATCCAAAAATTAAAGGATTTTAGACGCTCAATTCGTATCTGAAGTCAAAAACGAAAGTGAAACATTTTGCAAATATTTATTAATTCTTTTTAAGTCAGTGTTCACAACAAATCATTAGGTATATTTATTTATTATTTTTAATTTAATTTGTATGAATTTAAGTAAAGTCTGAGAGAATTTCAATTGAAACATCCCCAGTTTCTCAGATACAATCGAATTATTCCTTCCAATCTTATCAAAATATTGGTCGATTTTGACTCCAGAAACGTAATTTGAAGTTTAGCTCACCGCTGGACTTCTAAAATATCACAAATTACACTGGCATACGCAAAATGCACGGTTGACGTTATTTTGACTACAATTTTTCTGTATAGGATAGAATGAGTTGATTTGTAGGCTTTTAGAAGATTTTAGATGGTAACTGTATTCATTAAAAATACAGATGTTAATAAAAGTGTGAGAAATATTATCTACTAAAATCAAACGGGAGTATTGGCACCATCAATTATTTTATGAAACCAAATCAACGATGAATAACCATCAAAAAAAATATGGGATACTGACGCTGGTTTGAAATACCAGTACATACTTGTGTACCGTTTGTTTATTCAACAACTGGAAAAACTTCCAATCAAAGGACTAGTTCGACATTAGGTTCCCTGTTCATTGCATCCTTGTCCCACCAGCAAACCATTAGCTGCCGTCATCAGACACTTTCAGTTATCCTTGGTCACTTTCGTCTTTGTTTCCATCAAAACATTTTTTCGAAGATACTTTTTTCCTCACTGTTCACATGGTAGATGTAGTGTCCTTTCAACGCTAACGTTCAAAAGAGATCGTCTCCCTTTCGGTGTGATGAAGCTACGTTTGTTAAAATCAACTCAACATTGCAAAAAATAGATTGACGATATTCCTTTGCCAAGGTGCCTTCGCATGAATTTCACTTTATGGTCTAACAACCGAGAATGGTCCACAAATGCCCAACAAACATTTTGAATAGGAAAATTGCGTAAAAAATTCCTGTAACCGTTATGGCGATATTTTTTTAACTGTTTGTGGAAAACTTGAATAGGTACGTACGTACGGCAACCCTTCAATAGAGTTGTAGAATATTAAGAGTGACTTCTTTATTTTTGATAGAGTAGAATATAAACATATGTATTACAATTCAAATAATATAAGACCTCTTTTTAACGACCCTGAGGTTCACTGATGGAAGCACATTTTTGCGTCAATAGCTTCCAATGAGTTGCTGGCAAGAACACCGTCAGCTAGGCGGTGATAGTAATGGTACGCATTGGCGAGATGCCTACGTGCCGTCAGAAATAAATGTCAATGTGACTAATAGTTCTAGCACGGCGTGGTGTTCGGCTAGGTAGCCAAAGCACATGAGTCTAAAGCGACTACCCTCCAAAAGCAGATAGACAAACCACCCAAGAAAGAGTCGTTGTCCAAAGTAATAAATGGGAACTCCACTTTTTTGAGTTGGCTTTGTTCTAAATAGAGAATGTTTAAGAGAATGCAATTTAAATGTGTAATCAAGACAACTATAACTGGAAAAGAATAACTAGCTTGCATCGAAGCGTTTTGTAGTGTTTTTGGCTTGTGAAAGTAGATCCACCCAAAAAGCTACGTTAATTGTCATGAGTATCACCAAGGGAAAATAAGTTCAAGGAAACGAGTTTAAACAAAAACCTACTCGAAATGGAAAATACCATTTGAAACGTAACAGACAACAAGAGATATTTTCGTCAATTTCTGCACCAATGTAAACCCATAAAGCTTGAAAAAAGTTCAAATTTAAAATATAATTAAGTCCAGTGATATTTCTAAAGGTGTCATCGAATAACAGGGAAACATATAGTAATATTTTTTCAAGAGAATGATCCTTAAAATAACGAAAATAAAAGAAAATTGTTAAGAATACAATTTGAATATTCCATAAACTTGTTGATGCATGTAACGTGGACATTTACCTTAAAGCATGATGATATTAACTTCGTAAAACTGGAAAAATTGAGGCGAAATCACATAAAATGTATGCCACAATTATATGAAAAATAGCGAATGCAAAACAACATCAACTTAATGCGTAGTATTAATTTTCTTATGTCGAATTTTTTTAGCGCTTGTCCACCATAGCAATGAAGAGAACTTTTCATCGACGTGAGTGCTGGTTTTATTATATTTTTTAGATCCAACAAGTTTTTAGATATCGAGCTTGTGGGATTTGATTTTTATTGTTGCGACGTCGTCTTAAATTATAATACTGAAATATAATGGTGTAGTGTGAAGCGATTAAATTTTCTCAAAGATGTAGATACAAACTCTCTCACCCCCACCACACAAACACACACACACACACACACACACACAAACACAATATTTCCTAATCTCCGCTTCAGTCGAGAAGAAATTGAGAGCCTAGCCAAGCATGTCATGTGCAGCCGCACATAGTTGGTCATGAAATGGTGGGCTCAGACAGCAAAATCATTTCTTGGTGAGCTCAGCTGAGGTTGACCGTTTAGCGAAAATGTTAGAAACTGTGTATACAAATTTGCAATGAATTTTGGATAGCAGTTTGTGAATATGATGTTGAAATGAATATCTTAACACTACCGATCACTCTTTCTAGTGAAAATTATTCATGATAATGATTTAATTAGGTTAAAAACTAAAACGGCTAGAAAGATTCTATTAAATGTATCTCAATTCAAAAATGACCAGAATTCATATGTTTATTGAAATTCGTTATATGTATGAAACAATTTTGGACATCATGTAATGTTTTGTTAAATAAATAATTAGCAAATATTTTCTGCAAAAAATCTAATCCAAATGCTTTATTGGCATTGAAAAGTTAAAAAATATAGAGAAAAAGATTTTCTGTGTTTTTTAACCTGATGGTCTGACCGGGTAAGCTTTACACCACAGTCTTTTCAAGAAAAGGATAGTTCAGAATGTGGCTTTTGTTGACGTACCACATACGATTAAAAGTGGTTTTCAAGTGCGATTGAAATACCAATTTTATCCAGGTTGCATGAATAGATCATACTTACAGATTGAATTGAGAGCTTCCTAAACGTTTAGCGGTCTGTGAATCATGGCATTCTTGTTGATTCAAAACAATATGTTGAGAAGGTAAGCCTACAAATGAATTCTTTATAGCCTTATATGGAAGGATTTCTATATGAGATCAAGAGACCCCTATCCACTATTCCATCTTCGCTGTCTTGTGTTTCGACGGATTTTCGATAATCGTGGTCACAGATTTACCCCTAGTCCTGTTTTTTGAAGATGTCCACCTACCCCTAATGTCACTTTGATTGTGTCCCAACGCTATAAATCGATCACCAGTGTAAGCCCCGACTAAGTGGAAAATCAGCATAAAAAGTGTTTAGTGGAAAATTGTTCGAAGAAATATGACAAAATATTCTTATAAAACAAAATGAAAATAAAAAAAAGTAGGAAGTCATATATCTAGTTTGCTTGCAGGAATAAGCTACTATTTATTTAATCGGGATATGCGATGAGTATACTTTAATGTCCTTGTTTCTGGACTGGTGTCCAGGAATAAGGACATTCTCGCTACTTTCTAGGGACGTTAGTTCCCGTATTCTCCTCTGATGCTCTATCTTCTTGATACGGTTCTCGATGATTGTCCTGATGAGCCCATTCATTTGCGCAGTTTCTAAATTGTATTCTTCTTCTTTATGTTGCGTTCAGTATTTAGAGGGATCGTAACCATTTGGAAAATCATTGAGTTAAATGCGGCCATTTTGTGTGTGAATGAGTGATTGGATGTATATGGTATCATCCTTTGAGTGGGAGTTGATTTCCTGTGTATTTCAAACTCAAAACTGTTGTTTGCTCTTATTACTATTAAATCTAAGTAAGCAATCTCACTATGCTGTTCTTTTTCCATGGTTAATTCTATGTTTCTATGGTTTTCGTTGCTATACAACTTTGACTAAATTAGTTGTTAGTTGATTGCTCCAATTGAACTTTCTCATCTAAATTAGTTTTAGTTAAAACATTCAACTAAAAAATTTACTTGAAAAAAGTTTTATTGTCATTCAACCAACAAATAAATTATTAGTTCGCAGTTGTAGGAAAAGTCATAGAATTTTGTTTGTAGTTCAAAATTTTAATTGATTTTCCCAACATTGCTAAAATATATTTTTGCCCTCGAGTTATTACAGTCTAGAGGTCAAAATTCAATTTCAAATACAACAAATAACCTAAAGGAAAACCATTAAAAAAAATCGAAATTATTAGCAAAGGTTTTCGCAATGCTACCAGCATCCAGCGATTCGCTCTTCTTTGAAATTTTCTCTGACCTAACAACCATTGACCTTCTCATACCTCATAAATTTTCATTCAAATTCATTTCCCCATGGAAATATAAAAATCAGAATGAGCAATATAACAGGGTGATAATAAGGAACGTTGAACGAACGCTTAGGGATGAAGAAAAAATGAAAAATCCTATTTTCAATCGTTTTGTCATCACTGCTGTTTATATATATTTCCTACACTTACCCCTAATCCAATCCCATCTATAAAATCTTGCCTGGGACAATACCTCTAAAAAGTATCTTACCTGGGCCCAAATCATGATACCGAGGGATCAGATACTAAACATCTCGCCTAAGGACCGAACGCGTAATATTAGAGCTTTTAGGATTATAAAACAGCTATTCGATGACAACTATATGAAACGCTATAAAGACAATCCTAAATCGCCCGAGGCAAGGTTGCTGCGACGCCTTTCCAGGCGTTCTTAAAGAAAAGATATGCCAACCAACCAACCAATTCTTAGCCCCATTGCGCCCCCATCTACGTATCTTTCGTATGAAATTGAAAACCTAGGATGTGATCGTAAACAGATATGATGTCTCAATCTTTTCGCTCTGTCGTTCCCGCGTTGACGTTGCAAAAGAGATATTTCAAATTATGAAGACGTTTAGGGTGGAACCAGGACCAAGGTGTATAACCGGCGACATTTTAGTCAGGTCGTATTGTATTTACTCGCTTAAGAGCTGCTTTAGGCATC
Source organism: Oxycera nigricornis (assembly GCA_963942545.1). Taxonomy (NCBI): domain Eukaryota; kingdom Metazoa; phylum Arthropoda; class Insecta; order Diptera; family Stratiomyidae; genus Oxycera; species Oxycera nigricornis. The sequence goes on from OZ012660.1 coordinate 23,509,188, forward strand.
CATCACCGGTGGGGGAGGCAATCTTGAGCCTAGTCAGGATAGCATGCCAGGGAGCGGGTGACCCACTTTTCAGAATCTGTCATAAAAAGCCGGAGGGAAACTCATTGAAATTTGGAACCGGTGGAATTAAAGTTGTCGGCGGATTTTAAGGGATTTGCATTTTCACGCAAATTAGGAGCAAGGAATATAGTGACTTAATATTTTTGATCAGAAGTACGTTATACACGTTATTTCGGAAGTAATTTGCTTTGTATTGCCGTGTTGTAATTGAAAATTTTCTGTGGGCCACAGAAAGTACGTGTTTTACATATCCTTGGAAAGTAGCTTCGTGAATAAAAATTAAATTAGGATACACATTGACAGAAGCTATGCAGTCGACTATATAGTACCCGTCTGCTTTGATAACTTATAAGGTTACGAAAAGTGTACTCTATCCAGACATTACTTCAGATGGTCAACCACTTTGGCCCACGTTCAGGTAGACTCGATTTCGTGGAAGTTACTGGCTACCACGAAATCGAGTCAGTATATATATTGCATGATTACATTTGCTTACTAATTGCATACAAATTGCATCTGCATAAACTTAACACCCAGCAATTCATTTGATTTATCTTTGTCATAACGGTTATCATATTTCTCTTCAATCAACGAGACATAAAGGCGCCGGTAAGCCTCCTCCTCCTAAAAAAATCTATTGTAGTGTTATGAATATTTTTTGAGTACTTGACTAGGTGAATGTTTGATTTACTTTTTATTTTGAGAGTTCAATAGTCACGACATCCTGTAAAAAGGGTGAAAGAAATCGATCAAGGACTCATTTGCATTGAGAATAATTGACTTCGTACACGGATGCGATTATGAATGTGGGTATAGATCCGATTTATTGACATCAAATCAGGTATTCTCGGTGAGACAGGCTGAAAATGCAATGTCATCGTAGAGTAAGCTTTCTTAGACTTCTGGCAGGTATAACATAGTATAGATGAAAGTATTTCATAGAAAATAGTACTTCAGTTTGCAATACCTGTGAAACTAGTCCGGATTACCAAATTGACGATGAATGGCATCCAAGTCAGAATTCAAGCCAAACTGACTCAGGTCTAAAACAGAATGAAGGTATCGCCCTTATAATTCTTCAAATCGTACCTTGAGGACGTCGTGAGAAAAATCTCGATAAACAATCAACTTCAGCAAAATAATAGCGGATATTGATGGCATAACATCATGACACGATCCATTCCGCACGCACGCTAAAGAAGTTTTCATGCATCCTTAGTCAACGTCGAAAAAACATGGCTTTAGGGTCAATGAAAACAGTATCAAATTCATGACTAAAATAAAAGAGAGACATCAATCAGACGAAATCTGACAAAGTACGATTATAATTTTGAAAATTTGAATTCTGCTCGTCAAATATGTCCTCCTTATTATAAAATTCCACGAAGTATACCGAAAAAACAAACTGAGCATTTACAAAACGATTATTTGTCCGGTATTGATGTACGGATGTGAATCATGGACCTTGATAAAAGAGCCAAAAAAGGCAATGACCACTTTCAAGTTGTGTATCACACGACGCATTCTGAATCTCGTGAAGGAAGAAATGGACAGGCGACTTCGTAACAACCATGAACTGCAAGTATTTTTTGACGAGGCAGTGGCATTGATCCTTACAAATATACAAAGAATACAATGGATCAGCCATATGAAGGGATAGTTCTATCGATAGAACTTTCAGAACGGTCGAGCAACTAGGAGTTGCTCCGTTTATGTGATTTTCACCAAGGAAACGAAATAAACGGTGGGGTGCTACAATTAGCAAATGGCTATCGAAATTTTCCAATTAAAGGACGCGGATGTTAGACCAACAGAACTTGAGCTAATGTCTTCGGAAAGCCAAGGCACAATTCGCATACATCTCACTACAAATCCCATTGAATGTTTTTGCAAGAGATGATGTGGAGTTTTTTTTTAATAGCTGGGTGGGTGTCTGGGTGTTCTCCTTTGGTTAGGAATTTTTTCCTACAGGTACGGAAAAAATAAGAGGAACAAAATTTCAAGGTTTGTATTTAAGGGTTTCAAAACATTTCTTCCGTACAATTCCAGCTCCAATTGTACTGAGTTTCAGAGTCCTACACAAAAATAAATAAAATTGCATACTTTATCACCCAGGTCAAAGTGAAATTAAAGTAGCAGGTAATATTTTCAAAAAAGACAAAACTTCAATTTACTGAACCATTTAACTAATTACAAAGATAGGTACTGTACTTTCGATGTTAAATTTTCAAGTAAAAATTATGGGCCCAATTATTGAGACCGACTCAACAGCCGTGGAGCAAGTAGGTTATGTAAAAAAATCTTTGGTTAAATTGAGCGCAATACAAGGCAATGATGTGCAAATATAAAAGTAGATCGGCTGGTTAAGTGAGCAGAGCGCCCGACTCTTGATCTCGAAATAAATGGTTCAAATCTCCACTTCTTCCGATTTTTTACTTTAAACTACTTTGTGTGATCAAAAGCATTGAAAAGTTTCATATTATGTCATATTATATGCATCATAGATTTTTAAATTTGTCACATTAATTCCTGAATTTATACATACACACAACTTTTTAACCATTACATAACCATTTGCAAAACGTAGCTAATTTTCCCACCGGACACTCCCAGAGTGCCTCACTGCTTTTTTTAGCTAGGCACTTAGGGATTTTTCAACTTTGACTATCCTGAACCTGTGGTGCTTCTGTATATTTGACGCAAATATTAGCTTGACGATCTCTAAATCTTTTTCAATTAGGAAATTTATTCAAGCCAGACCCAATGCATCACGATTCTCAACATCAAATTATAAATACATGTCTATTTTAATACCAGTTTAAAGTCATGGCAAGAGAAATTTCCTTCGCACTAGACAAATTGCTCGCAGATAGAATACAACACACCTCGTTAATGAAACCATTAAAATGCAATGTCTGAAATTGAATAAACTATCAACACCTGTACAGCCATTTGCCATCGTAACTTATAAACTTGCTCCATATCTCATTCCCGTCGCAGGACATTACCGCGTAATTTTTCCAGTTTTTCCGTCCGTCCTTCGAATTTTCTTACCTTAATTACGAGCTACATTTCATGTTAGCCAAGAAAACGCTTTATACAAACGCTCTCCAGACAAAACACAAACATATCCCTTGCATCCCTGCCGCTATCCCCAAGAAGTTGCTGGCTTTCCGTGGATGCCATGGCTGTTGCATTTCATGTCCTCCGTATTTATGAAATATAATTTCAGATTTATCTTAGTGCTTTAGTGCGAGGTCAGGGCAAAGGTGCAACGCGTGCAGAGAGCACGGAAAGTAAAAATTAATTACTCTGTGCGCGTGAAATAAAAATTAAATCCTCGTAATTGTCCTGAAATTGAGTTTTTTTCTAAATGTCCACATTTCAGTAGCCAAATCAGGAGCTGAGAGGAATCGGATAATGGATTCGCGGGGAAGATTGTTCTTGTCTAGTTTACTAACAGTAAATTTTTCGACTTTTTCCTTTCATAGAAGCGTTTCAGGATAGCGTGATGCCTGACTTTTTCTGGGACCGAAGCACATAAAAACCGTATTAGGCCCCACTGGCAGGTCGACGGCAAGTCTGATACTGGTGAGAATCATTGAATTAAATGTGACAAAACTTTTCTCGTTTAAACTTAGACCTCTCACACAATAGCCGAGCTAACAAGGAGCAGCGGGCAAGGAGCAACGAATTCGACGATCATTCATGATACTTTAAGGTAGTTGTAAATAACTTTGTAGTTCACCTGCATTCGGAACTACAACAGTAAGAGTAAACCGAGCTGGGTGTTAGCCCTGAAAGACTTTCACATTTTTTTATGTATCCTTCGTCACATTAACTACTTTTCCGTCCTTTTTAAAGTTATTGTGATTTTGGATATGAGTTCCCCATTAAAAGATTCATCGCAAAATTTAACAAACCAGTTGGAAGCCACTGCCACTGTACAAAGCAGGTCATCCACTTCACTAGACGTACAGATTCACATTATGTCCTTTTTTCTGTGGCTTTCGTTTTTAATTTTACCTCTTTTCTATGTTTTTTTTTGTTTTCTTATCAGAGAAAACACATAAAAGTGGAAAATTCTTTTGGATCAGGTGATTTCACTTCAAGGATGGTTTACAGCACAATATGAGACGTTATTACAATCTCAAGGATCTTCTTGGCTTGCATTGGATTCAGTCGGGCGACTTAAAGCTCCGAGCAATACAAACCAAACAGATTCTTGTTGGTGCTGTGCAAAAACTCGAGGAAGAAGGATGCTCAAGCACATATTCACGTGATGTGTTATGATATCATTAAATATTTACAGAGTAGCTTTTAGTCTACGACACTCGTTAAGTGTTCCCGATGGTCCTTTGGCACAGTCCTTGCCATGTTTGCGATGTCTTTCACAAGGTGGGTCAGACGTGGAAAGAGCAATGTTTATTGTCTTGTGGCTTTCAATAATAAGTGTCAAGAGGTGCAGAGCTTGATTTATTTTCGTACATGTAATCCGTTTTTAAAGTTTTGATATCGTCCTGTTGTCTCAGAGCTTACGGTATTTGTTTTAAACTTGAGCGAAGTCTATGCAAATATTTTGTTGCGTAATAATACGTGAAAATGATTCATGTTTTGATGATTTACTTAGACATTAGAATTTATTTTTGATGAGTTGAAGTCCCCAATTTTAATTAGGCCAACGAGTGTGGATAATTTGATGAAAAGTAGAATAAACATTTAAATGATGAAATAATATCAGATCGTGCAATACCTTGCAAAGTTCTGAAAAATATAAATTGTATGTGGTTTTCCTGAAGCAGAGCTATGTGATGATGTAGATTTTCAACAATTTGAACTTTAGTTTATATCTTTAAGGTTAACCGTAAATTTTGGTACATCATTTAAAGTAGGGCATCATTTTTGTTCGAATATAATATTGTTCGCAATGTAAAGGCATTGTGCTGTTCTAAAAGCATATTTTCATTTGTGCCTTATTTTAGCATATTTGGGAATGAATGCTATATACCATATGCTGATTGTAAGATTTTAATAGATAAGCGACATTTATAGTGATAGTTTGTTAGTCATTTTATCTAGCCATTCGTTTCAGCCTTATTTCTAGAGTAAAATTTGTCTCGTCAGAGATATTCCTCAATTTCTTTTTCAGTTTTTTTGTCAATCTGATTAAAAACACCGACAAATAGATACACGAGGCTTGCACCAGCCGTTAAATCATTTTTTTAAGAGTATAAGTTCAATAAAACCCGCTCACCAAATATTCAAGTACAACCAATAGATCATCAGATTTCGTGAAACTGAGTTTGATCCAGTCGCAATTTGTGAGGAAGAGAAACATGGCATGCAATTGAAAGATTAATGATTTATCCAGATATTTGGTGTTTCAGTAACAAAATAGGCGCAAGATCATATTACTGAATTTCTGCCTCAAATTCACTGATTTTTGGATCAAATAAATAAATCTTCGAATCAACTGAAAATATTCGAATCAGTTAAATAAATTTCCGAGTCATATTCACTAATTTCCAAATCAAATAAACAAATTAGCCGATTAAATTTCAAAGAAAACCAGATAAAGTTCGAGGTAGAAAATTTGTGGTAATATTATACCTATATTTTCACATAGAAAGCTGAAAAATTTTGTCGAGCAAATATATGATAAAAATATCAAACTTGAATTCATGAAAATAAATGAATAAAATCAAGCAAAGATATCAATTGCTGCAAAAAGTTGAGCAAACAGTTTTTAGTAGCTAAAAGGATTCATAATTTGTAGACAGGATACTCGATGATCCATATCAATTCTGATGACTATACTAAATGATATCGATATTAGATATGAAAAACTGTCGCATTCACACAAGAATAATCGGATTGATTGCTTTGAAAAGGTAGCTTTGAAATCAGGACGAAAGCTCTTTAAAAAAATTTTTAATTTTCCAGTTACTAGTGGAAAATTTTTGTAATGGGTACGATTTTGCGAAACCCGAATTTTGACATATCTTTACGAGAGATGTCTGGAAGTGTGTATGTATGTATGTGTGTATGTGCGTATGTGCGTTGGGAATTATTTTTCGTCTCTATTATCTCGAGAACCAAAGATCGTATTGACGTGGGATCGGTTTTAAACGACGCGTAATTACGTAACTTAGTACTGAATGACTTTTCAGCAAAATCGGTTGAGCCGTTTTTTATTTAGGATGAAAAACTGAAAAAACGACCAAAAATTGCTTATTTTTAAACTGTTGATACGCACTTTTAATTCGTGCAGATACCAAATACCTTCATAGTAATGTTGTAATTATTGTGCGTTTTAGCAAAATTGTGATCAAATTTGTAAAAATTGTTATTTCAAAAAAAGAAAAGATTAATTTATGAGATTTGAAACTTTTATTACCAGGTTTGGGTGAATGGGAGTGGGGAGGCTAATGCAGTTAATAATTAGATATTGTTATAAATACATTAATATTGGTAATAACAATCAAATAATATTGGTTATAATTTGATATTGTATATATAAAGTCACTTATAATTATTCAGTAACGTTCAAACATTCTTAATAACGAATGATTATTGTAAATAATAATTAAATACCGTCAATAATGAAATGAAGAACGAGGTTGAGGACGAAGTGGAGGACAAGAAGGAGGACGAGGTTGCCGAGGCTTTGGTAGAGGATGACCAGGTGGTGGAGACGTCTTCCTCTACCAAAGCTTTTATGATTAGATAAAAAATTGATAAAAATAATAAAAGTAATTATAATAATTTAGAATAATAATGTTTAATAATAGTAATTATTAATAATAGTAATTAATAATAAAAGAAAATTATAGCATTTTATTCACCCCACTGGGAAGTTAGTCGTGTGGGCCTCAAGGGTCGCACTTAGACCACATTTTATTTTACATTTTTTTCAATGTAACGGCATTTTGTCAAAAATCAATTAAATAAATCCTACGTACTTTTCTGACTATTATTATGCTTTATGGACAATTATTTGTTGGATAGCCATAACCTTAACATTTCAGGAGAAAACGATCCGGCCGCGAAGCCATAAAAAAGGCGTTTCTGGAGAAATGCTAGGGAGCCGCCATTTTGTTTTTTATAGTTCTGAAAAAAATCAAAGAGGAAGTCAAATACTTGTACAATATAGGCTTTTTTTACCAAATTTCAATATATTATTCGGTTTTTGAGATTTTTTTTCCAGAAATGATTTTTTTACCTACACAGTGGTGTTTCCACTTTAGAATCATTTTTCAAGGGCTTTGCAAATGATTTTATTTTTAATTGAAACACATCAAAATAAAAATCTGTTTTAATTGCTAAGGCACTACTGAAGAAGAAGAAGGTGGCCACAAATGCAAATCTTAATTTTTCTATTGCCCTTAAAGCACATTCCAATCAACTTTATATCTAAAACCTTTAGTTAGAAATTGTAATATGTCAAATTATTTAATAACATTTCGACAAAAACTTTGAGGAATTTGTAAATGCAGCCCCAAATCTTTCAAAAAATTCCATTTGTTTTTGCAGTTTTTTGTTACTTGTTTCGGATTAGATATTTCACTCAATTTATCCATAAATAATAACACATTCATGGAATCGATCCATAAATCATGGCATCGCAAACCAATCTTAAAGCATTTTCCATAAAAAGAGGTAAAATCAATTTTGATGTGGAGAAATCTCTCAAATATTTTCTAGAATTACCGCATTTTCGTGTTTATTTGGGCCGAATAATAACAAATACTCCGGAGGAATGTCAATAAAATTAGTACCAATATGAGGATGAGTTATTCGAATGAAATCACTCAGGTTAAATAACACACACACGCACACATATGTGTATTTACTGTACATAGCGCGGTAAGTCTCTACATTCATACATGCATGCATGATTTTTTTCATAGCGTAGATATACGAGGGAATCTGAAGCAACACGAATCGAAGAGGATTTTCCTGAAAATTGATTGAATGTACACGAGATGATGACGAAGACGAGGGACATTGTGTTTGGTTAGGACCGGAAAATCTTCATCTGATTCAGCCATGGCTCCATTCTTCGAGCAGAGATAGTCCGGGCTAGATTCCACCTTAGGCTTTCCGGGTGTGTAAGTACTTTACTCATCTTTTCGATAAAGGGGTTTGTTTCGGTCGATTAAACCAAATATCTGGTCGTTGATTTATTTGTTTTCATTTGGATTTGTACTACCATTCATGGTTCTACATCGTTGGGGATTTATGCGGAGTTTTTATGGAATTTAGGAGAATAAAATAGGATTTACATCCACCTTATATTATTTAAAGACGATTCAAAATAATGTATATTGAATCTTGAATATATAACATTCTATGTTTTTTTGGTCAGTTATTTTTTTTCAGCTTAGCCAGGTATTGGTGATATTCAGTACTTAAGGAATCTAATTTTCAAGGAATAGAAAACCCGCAACTTATCGCCTTAGTTCGTTGAATTCTCAACTTGCAACCTTCAATATTGGAAACATATTTTTAATTAAAGTTAATATATCCAGTTAGCTTCAGGTGAACTTAGTACGAGAATAGTAATCAATAGAAATATGATTTTCAAAATTTTATCTTCCAACTTGGTACCTCAAAAATTCCGGTCTTCCGTAAATTAATGAAAATCAAAGAATCACTGAATTTTCAGGATTTGACGTAGGCCTGTTTCACGCAAGTGGATAGTTAAATCACATTTTAATATTATCAGCTGGAATAAAAATTATAAATTATTGCATTGTATGCCAATAGATATGTAAGTCACACTAAAAAAAGTCCCAATTGGCTGTTATTTTCACATTTTTAAGATAAATTTAAAATATTTTCAATTTTTTGATAATACTCTCATGAAAAATACGGTTCTGGCGGGAATGTTTTTTTTTACTTCTGAAATTATTGCATTTTTTATAATACTTGGAAACCTGACTAAATTTCTCATTTTTACGGTCTGTCAATTAATATTTTTTATCATACATTTAATTAACGTTCATAGCATACGTCACTCACCTTTCTTCATAAACTTTTCTCGATCAGTTGAAAATCTGAAAGAAAAATACATTTATTATAATGATATCAGCTTTTAAAAAATTATGAACATAAAAAACATCCAGGTAATAAAATCATATATGCTAAATTATAATGTGCTTGTAATATTAACTTTCTGGTGAAATTTGAATGAAACAAAATCCGAAACATTTCTAAACTATAATTACATTCTGAATTTTGGTAAACAAAAGTCTCATCCACTACATGTGAACTTCTGTAGTGCTTTGTACTTATTTATGGTCATAATAAAATCTACAGCACTGAAGAAATCTACAAGCAGTGAACAAAACAATTGTATGCCAAAGCGTACATTGAATAATACTCAGTAAGGACAAAAGAACATGACTAAAATTATGGGAACTTTGTCCTATTTTTGTTTGAGTGACAATTACGGTTATTCTTTAGTTAATATTCTTTTATTTTAGCTTTAGATTTTTAATAGGGTTTTCGGCTTTAAACTTTGAAATCATACTTCAAAATTATACAATTTAAAAAAAATTCTTACATCTTTACTTGATTAATGTGAAAAATTATGTAAATAGGTTATCTTTTTTGGAAAATACTCTCGTTTGAACACGATTAGTCAATGAGAGTACACAATATTGAAAAAAATGGAAATAGCAGTGGAATAGTTCCTTTACTTGTGAAAAAACAAGTCTAAAGAGAAATACCCGACCTAGTCTAAAATGGACAAAATCTGCTTCGTCATATTTTAGAATTGCATCCTTAAGAAAGCATTCAAACTACTCGAAACATTCAAGAAAGATGTGTATTGCAAAGGATCGACTATGTTATTCATATTCCGAATTGAAAATACCGTTTAAAAAATCAAAGCTGCTGTATTATTAAAACGAAGAGAGATAATCAGGTATCTAGTTAAGGTCACTATGATTTTATAAAGCAGCATTTAAAGAATTTCCTCTAGCAAACTGAATAAGAAAAGTATCTTCGAAAGCAGGATACTGAGGAAATTCACCATGGTTCAAAAAAAGAAATGAGTTTTCAACGCAAGTGCCAATCTTAAAAGATATTAAACTGACCAGGCAATAATTTTCCATGAATGGTGATAAGGAATGAAAACTGGAACCATCACTTTGATACTCAGATGCAACATCAGTCGATAGTTTGGAAGCAACTATCCACATTGACACAGAAGAAATTCGAAGTTTCAAGCTTGAAGATAAAGATAATGGCATCCATATTTGGAAGAGCAAATCACTATCAAAGGCTTATATTACATAATTCACGCAAGAAAATTGTGGGAAGCTGTTACTACTATTTGTCTGTATTTAAAAAAAAAGCCTTCGACGACTCTCACATAAAGTGAGAATTATTCAAAGCAATGCCTAGGATTGTTCTTCATTAAATACGCTCAACCAGGATTGGTACAGGTGAAGTAAAGGTAAAAAACTTGAAATCAAAATAAGACACATTTCGCGATAATACAAAAATGAAATGCGTAGAAGAACCTTTGTAAACGGTCAAGCGGACGCCTCTATAAACTGGACATTGACCCTCAGTTAAGCGGAGATTCTCTTCTTCGGCAATGGCCTCTTAAGCCAACATCTCCATTAAGTAGATTTTTTCAGGTCTTGTGAGTGTCCACTTACGAAAGTGTTCCCTGAACGTTGATTGGATAGTAGTCGAAGTGAATTTAAATCTTTATAATTCAAGTCCATGAAATATGTACATAACTAGGAATTAAGCTAGAGTAAGGATTTGACAAACTGCTACTACAAATAAAACATGACACCTTCGTACCAGTGTCACCAATCCTACCCTGGTTCGATACTCACTCAAATCATGGGTGGATTCCCGTTTTCAGTTCACTCAGCTCGAATAAGTACCTGATCATTGATTGGGGAGTAAACACGCGGACATGATGCTGATCACATCGTTCTCCAAATGGACCGAATTGATCTAAAAAGGAGTTTTCTAGCAAACTTCACCCCTAGTTCCGAATTGAAATGTTGCGGGATTGGTTTTTTACCAATTCAACTCATGGTATTAGATATGTATTTGGTTAGATAAAAATGCTAACATACCAATTGTCAATGAATCGAAGCGATTGAGGTGACTTGAATCGGAAAACACATTAAAGTGGATTTAAGCGCCAGCATCAACCTTGTCAAGTCAGGAGCATGCATTCATCCCTCCCTTAAATTATCCATGCAAACACCAGGAAACGTATGAGACGAAATGAATCATGAGCAAAGATGAACCATTATTACGTCCTGTGTCTAAATAATACTAAGATGGCATTTTTTCCGGAAGAGGAAGATATCGGTCATGCCTTGCTTGAGTTCTCTGAATCGCCCATCGAACTGGATACAGTGATGTCAAGATCACCGTCGTCATCACCATCGCCGATTGCTAATTTTCAACAATAAAGTAGCTGCAAGGAATAAAACCGGAAGATACTTCGACCTCGTAAACACTGTGTGTTGACAAATAGTCAACTTAAAATTTTCAGCGTGAAGAAACGTTAGCATAACATGGTAGAACGAAACGCGACGAACCCGATGGTAGAATTGGTATAATAATCTAAAATATGTAAAAGTGAATACGGCAGAATGACTATCATTCAACATTGGTAGAAACCGTGTGTGAAGAAATTTCACTTCTAAACTCCTACTTTTTTACAGAGTGTTGTTCGTGTTTAACGTGAAAGCCTATTCAGATGTGGTTTAACTCCACGATTGACTTACTTTTTTACAATCGGTACGTTCTGTTTTTTTAGTTTGGTGGCTGTATAACTGTTTTCTCTTCGTGGTATCATCATTGGCGAAGGAATTGATTAATGAGTGCCCACAGTATTAAGAGTTGGAGCGGAGCTGCGATTGACATAGACGAGAAGCTCCCTGACCGGACTTAGGCTGGTTTATTCTGTAGTTAGTTGCAACTATTGTTCTGAGTGATGGCTCCCGCTACTGTATATTCTTTTCTGTACTGCTACTGTCTATTTCTTTTCATTCATAGTCTATTAGTCAACGAGCATCTGCTGATTCAAATGTTTATACATTATGGAAAAGACTACGGTCAAATGTACTTGAAGACTGTAATATTTGCTACCATTAGAACATAAAGAAGAATGGCTAGTGGTTTTGAGTGCTCGAGGAATTTCAGCAGCAATTGAATTGTTGCAATCTAGATCTCCTGGTCTCAAAGTACTAGTGCGCCATGATTGATTTGTAAAATGAAAAAAATATCATTAAAAGCATCTGCTCCACTCGCAGCTATATCTAACACCTTGATAGTGTGATCTCTCTGAAATATGCTGCCTGGATATGTCTCCATTCTTGGCACTCCTGAATATTTGCATGGATACGAACAAGGCAACGAGGCGATATTTTAATATGCTACCGTAAAGCGGGTTGATAAAGGGTTGGAACATTGTCTTTTTGCAGGTTCATCTTCTTCAGTTCTTTTCTTGAAAATGAGGTGAAAAGCTAGTGTTGAAGAAGGTTTCCGATCGAAGTGTTTTATAAATCAATGTTCAACTCAATTTGAATAAGTATTTATACATAATGTACCATTACATTAAATATATATTTTTGATATTTGCGACTACACAATTTCACGAACAAAATTCACAATTTATATTTATGCAGTATTTTTCAAAAACATTTTACGCTAGAATCAAACAAATGCAATTTTAAGTAGACGCCAGTACTACTCTCTTTTATATGAATATGAACACGTAATATGTTCAGATTTAATATCAAATTTCACATTTAAAAAGCAGCTTCATGCTGGTTTCGACAGTTCAACTCTATTGTAGTGATGGTTTTGAGATTCATTCGACGACAGCTATAAAATGTAACTTAATATGGCTTAAAAAGAATGGGTAACATCCCCATAAATTAACAGGATTATCATCACGAAATTCCTTTTCCTCACTCTACAGTACTTCAGTTTTAGCCCCTATCCTCCATCATATTTATGATATGCAGCATGTCCAATTGGAACGCTGATGCTACCCCCTTTTGCTGGGGTCGCTTGTGTATGAAACAAACCAAAGCTTCATCAACACACCCCCGCATACTCAACGCAAAAGCCCCAAAACCACTGGCTGAATCATTGCCGTCTAAAGTATCTGTCGCGTTACCACCCTCATGGAGTAGTCACCCTGATGCCACTACATTTGGTGGTGGCTCCCTTTCCGTTAGTCACGCATGAAATTCCGACACTTATCAGCCAAATGAGTTTTATATTAAATTTCCATCGTTTTCAAGCTCAAATTAACATTTACGTGGAAATCGTGGGAGGCATTTAAGCAAATTCCAGTAAAAATAACCGTTCCGATATTAAATAACTTACATTAAACTGTTTTCAAAAATGGAGCATGACACAAATGCTGTTGAACGAGTGTTGAAACAGAATCTGATGAAGCTTCTGATGGAGCAAAAATGTTTATTAATGGAATATATCACTGCGTTTATCATTGGATGACTAATTTTCTCGTTACAGAGCAAAGATCGACTATGGTTGGTTTTTATTGATAAATAATATTCATTCAACTTTATAATGATATCACCGTGACGACTTTTAATGTGGTACTTACTAGGGATACTACTTTAAACAGTATCACAGTACTATGCACATTAACTAAACAACAATATCGAGTGCCGTTTTAGCGTGATGGATACAATTTTTGACACAACTGGCATTTTAAAGGATGACTAGCTTCTTAGAAAATGCAAAAATTATCTTTCCTATGTTATTAATGAAAATTTGAATCGATACATAAACAATAAAACATACAACCGCAAGGTGCGACCTTTGAGGTCCACATGGATAACTTCCCAGCAATACTCGTATCTACACAAATATTGAAAATCTTAAACACAATAAATGATTATAATGGAAATAATCATTCTTTAAATAATAATAATGAAGAACTCGTTGCAAACTAAAATGAGTTAATATTAATCTTGGATGCATTAAGGTCATTATACTTCAACTATTTGTATTATTTGTTACCGCGAAGTATAACGACTGTCAAATTAGCGTATATTAATTGTGCATACGTAGCAATTCCATACATATTTGGGTTTTCAAACCTACGAGTCTTGTCATCAATAAGCCTAACCGTGGTCGTGCTGTCTGGTGGCGGATGGTAAATGACAGCACCTGAAGAGGATGCCGTCCGTCACCCCGAAACCACACTTCCCATTTAATAATGTACCAGGTAAGAAGCCTGGAAACAAGAACCTCCATTAATGTGCAATAATAGTGTTAGCAGAGTTGCGAAGCAAAAAAAGCACACTAGTGAGCAGGAGTTTGTCGACTAGACTCGGAGGATCGAAAACCCAAATATGTATACTATATTACTTTAATACGAGCAAAGCGAGCAGAGGGCGGAGCATTAATAATGAAAAGTTGTAGAAAAAACAAAACCGATACTTTAAAGTGAGATGGAGGACCGAGTAAAGAGGAATCTAAGTGAAGAGTCATAAACATAGAGGGACTGAAACAAGTCAAATATTTTGGTTGCTTGTTCGGCAGTAATGAGAAATATACTGTCCATGCCAAAGAAGCAATAAAAACATCCGAAATTTGAATAAGCGAAAAATACGAAAAGACTGAAAGAATCCTGAAAAAATTCTACAAGTCAGTTTTCGAGCGTAAGAAAGGTACGAAGAACAACAGAGAAACTATGAAGCGAAATGGCATACATAGCGATTCAGGCAACATGCACAGCTTTCATCTTTGAAAAAACGGTACCAAGTTTGGAATACAAACTGATTGAAAACTGCAAAAAATTAAAATGAGTCGAAAATAATTAAGGAACGATGGTCAAAAGATAACACAACAAAAAATTAAGCTTTAAAAAACTGAAAATGAACAACATAAGATCGGCACGAGAATGGACAAATAAATCAAAAGTAGGGACATCCAAGAGAGCAAACATTTTAGCATGAAAGATTAAAAGTATGTTATAAAAAACCAAGTTATAGAAATAAAACAATTTAAATCAAAATAATATGGACAAATGGTGAAAATGTGAGTAAAAATTATACAGAATCTACATCTGAGTGTCTAGGTAAAAAATTAAATTTGGAGAGATGATGGAAAAGATTGAGAATGACTAAGAAATTCATTAAACTAAAATCGAGATTTACAATAGAAAAACCTAAAATTCAAATACTTCAGGATATTTTGATACTCGAGTACCACAAACTCTTATTTTGTGGTAATGTAAATGATCGATATTACTCATACAAAATTTGTCCATTTGCTACCATAAAATGTGTTTCGCAAATTTCCGGTTCTTTCTTTTAAAATACTATTTTTAAACTATTTTTAATTATTGGAAAAAAATAAAAACTGTTCATAAAATGTTATCCTTAATGTCCTCTTTAAGACAAAAGGCAATGTTTAACTTGAACGAGAACCTACAATTCATATAATTTATGCTTGATCGAACCATTTAAAATCATCATAAATGACGGACCAGCCCAAATCTACAAATGAACTATTTTGAGTATAGTAGGATGCGAGTTTTACTTCATACCACTACCACACCACCACATAATGCTGGAAATTGAGTTAGGAGTAAACTAAAAACATCGAAGACTAATCAGCTCACTGATATATTTTACCTGAAAACCATTTGATCCTTGATTCCATCAGAAACATACGATTGAATTCAATTGAATACTAGCTACATGACTACAGCTGCTGTCGTCAATATCTTCTAATCCTTCACTCTGTTTCATCAGCCCTACTTAGAACATTATCCTTCCCTGATACCCTTTGAATCAAAAAGCACGACGAAGTCGACGTGCCAACACTTTTGCCTTGGGAGTTTTATTGCGAACCGTAAAAGGTACACCAGGAAAGATACTTATTGTGAGCGTAAAATGAAACATTTTGTTTGCAAAATACTTAAAACATGTAATTAAACGGTGAAAATTTGGGGGTTTTGTAATGGCACTTATTGGCAACATGGCGTAGAAGATGGATATTCCTCCCTGATACGAAATAACGAATACTTTACACAAGTGATTATCAAAATTGAGCATCACAAATGATCAAAGCATAATTAGCACCGAATAAGGGTTTGAAAGAGATGCTTCGGGTTTTTTATATTCTGTTCAAGATTTGTTTTACAATTATCAAGCAATATCGAAGAAAATATTGTTGAGTGTTTCTGCATAGCCACGAAAAAAGTATGTATATTGTTTGATGTACAAAAAAAATTATGGAATGATTGATTTTTGTTTTGTATAACATATATAAACTTTTTCTCCGAATTTTCAAACAATCTAGTGGACCTGACTATAATGTAACAGCATTTTGAAATATTGTCTAAATTTTGACAGTATTGACTAGTAAAATTTTATGCCATTCAGGTTTGCATTTTTATCATTTTCGACAAGTTGTGAATTTTAGTTTTTAAATACTCTCATTAAAAAAAATCTTAAGTGTTTCCAAATTCGTTAAGATATAATGCGTAAGTATTTCACACTTTTCTGTTCAAATTGTTGCCGGAAGGATAATTTTATATGATTTAATTTAGAATGTGTCGTGAGTGGTGTATTTTTAAAGGATATGTTCGAAAATGTTGTATCAGCATTCAACCTTGATCGCAGACAGTTTCAAACAGGTGGTGAAATAATTTAAAGGTTCTTTGATTTTTTTTTGCTTACAACGTTTCAGGGTCAAATTTATTTTTAACTTTGAAAGTTAGAAACTGTCTAAAGATACTGATAAGATCCTGCTTTTCGGCTTGCAGGAGTGTTTTTTTTCAACTATAGAAAGTGGAAATCTCCAAATGATACGGAGCCGCTCCTGCTTCTCGGCATGTCGGACTTTTACCGTCTAAAATCACTCCGCCTTCTCTAAGCCTTTTTATTTCCATCACTTTTTTTAGTACAAAGGTCTGTTTTTAACAATTAAATACATTCTGTTTGGTTATCTAAGCTCTGGTATTCCGAGTTTTACTTTTCAAGTAGATGTATCCTCGGTGCTACTTTGAAAGATGATATCTTTGTTATTTATTTTATTTTATTGGATAAGTTGTCGTAGAAATTAGCCACACTGTTAGTTGGATCCCTCAGTCCTTCTGTCCTAGCAAATTTTATTAGTATATCATATGTTTTCCCTCAAATTTCTATCTAACTTAATTCATCGTATTGTAAATTTTTGTGTATGAATTTCATTTTTCCCTTGCAAATCAACCCATTCAGGTTGAGTTTTTGGGCTTTTGTGTAAATCCCGGCCATGGGAGTCAATATTCGAAGTTTGTAGATTATCTTATTTGCATTAGTGGTAATTTGTGCTATGCCCGTTATTTTTTGCCGTTTGATTCCATATTAGGAGTCCGTATCCAATTCTCGAAATTATGTGTAACTTGGTAATTTAGATTTTAGTGCGGTCAGGAAAGTATCTGAACCGATGTAGGAGACCAACAATAGCTGCGATTTTCATTTAAATTCATTAATATGTATGTGCGGCGGATGAGAGTTTTTCGTCTATTGTAAGAATGAGGCTTTAGTTTGCTTAACTCTTTTTAAAATATGACAGGTAACTTTTATCGAAGGTTCAATATTCGTTCTGTTGTTTTGTTTGAAGATATGATTTATTTTCATGATCAATCTGCTATGAAGTAACCATTGCCAATAATCGACTAGGTCGTTGTTTATTGTTTGTTCTATGTCAAATTGGGTCTTGCCTGAGTAAATCAGAAGTGCATCATCCGCGTATATCACTACTTTCGCAGTTACCCCTGAGTTGAATCAAGTATTCGTATATAACAAAAAAAAATTGGACCTAGGATAGATCCCTCAGGAACCCCAACACTCATTTGCGTTAATTAGCTGTTGCCGATTTTTTACCGACCTAAATTTTCTCTGCCTGTGCCAAACCTTTCCATTTCACTTTCTGGTTTTTGATATGTTTTATTAGAATTGTCCAGATGATGAACATCGGTATAAGGAAAATCTCATTAACTTTCTTTCATCAGAAAGTTTAGTTTAAATTCGGATTGGGGCAGGCAAGTCGTTGTAGAAATAAGATTCACTTTATATCGCATCCTATTATGAGTGTCAACCGTAACATATAACATTTCTGGGGCTCAAAGAAAACTCTATAAACGCTCAGAGCGCCAATCTAGCCAAGAAAAGGGTATGCACTTGCTATCTATCTTATCTGCAAGATTGTTAACAGGTTTATTAATATTGATTTCTTTATGATTTCTTCCAAATTCTTATCGACACTACATTAAATCGTTAATTTATTCTTAAAATTTACATAAAATTGTGCTCTCTTGCTGTATGTATTCTGATTCAAGTCGTATTGTATTACATTGTCGATTTCAATTCTCGCAGAATCTATCTGATCTCCTTTTTTGAGCATCAGCAAACAACGTTTCCTTCCCACTCGTTTGTTCTCATGCAATCAGTTTCTTTAAGAATGCAAATCGTTAGGTGGGGTGACCGGCATGCTTTTTAGTCGTTTTGGTAAGAAAAGTAAACGATCGGGTAGTACACTAGCTGCTTTAAATATCTTGTTCATTAATGTTTTTTATATGAAAGCTAGGCTCCCAGCAAAACAGATTATCGTCTAGAAGCTACATGCATTTCGCTACGAAACTGTACTATCATATTTTTAATTTCCCAGTTCCCTGTGGGAAGTTATTGTAATGGGGTCGATTTTGCGAATCCCAAATTTTGACATATCTCCACGTTTTAAGGTCTCTAGAATCCAAATCCATCGTTTTTAGAGAGATGTCTGTGAGTGTGTATGTACGTATGTGCGGATGTTCCTATGTGCGGATAAGCGTATGTACGTATGTGCGTTCGGAATTACTTTTCGTCTCGATTATCTCGAGAGCCAAAGATCGTATTGACGTGGGACCGGTTTGAAACTACGCGTAATTACGTAACTTAGAACTGAATGACTTCAGCAAACTCGGTTAAGCCGTTTTTTATTTAGGATGAAAAAACTGAAAAAACCACTAAAAATTGCTTATTTTTAACCTGTTGTTACGCACTATTAATTCGTGCAGATACCAAATACCTTCATAGTAATGTTGTTATTATTGTGCGTTTTAGCAAAATTGTGATTAAATTTGTGAAAAATGTAATTTAAAAAAAAAATAAAGATCAATTTATGAAATTCCAAACTTATATTATCAGGTTTGGGTGAATGGGAGTAGAGACGCTAATGCAGTTAATAATTAGATATTGCTATAAATACATTAATATTGTTTATAACAATCAAAGAATATTGGTTATAATTTGATATTGTATATATAAAGTCAATTATAATTATTCAGTAACGATCAAACATTCTTAATATCGAATGATTATTGTCAATAATAATTAAATATCCTCAATGATAGTTGTGGATTCCGAAGCCGAAATGAAGAACGAGGTTGAGGAGGAATTGGAGGACAAGAAGGATGACGAGGACGAAGAGGACGAGGACGAAGAGGACGAGGTTGCCGAGGCTTTGGTAGAGGGTGACCAGGTGGTGGAGACGTCATCCTCTACCAAAGCTTTTATGGTTAGATAAAAAATTCATAAAAATAATAAAAAAATTATATTAATTTAGAATAATAATTATTAGTAATAGTAATTAATAGTAAAAGCAAATTAAAGCATTTTATTCACCCCACTGGGAAGTTAGTCGTGTGGGCCTCAAGGGTCGCACTTAGACCACATTTTTTTACCTTTAATTTGTGTCCGACCATTCGCTTATACATGCAGATCACCACGTTAACACGCAGACTAGACAAACGTCTATTCAATGAAAATTCAAAGAAACATTGAATATTTCAATAAATACATTTTTCTCTCGAAAATCTTGCACACTGTTCAAAAAAAAAATAATTTTTTTTAAAAACAGTTTGGAATTTCATATAGCATTAGTGTATCGATAGGTACACAGCTTTTTTCTGCATATGATTAAGCCAAATTTCTTGTGGTTATGTGACAAAAAGGCATTGAAATTAATGCATAGGTAAAAAAAATTCGATTCATAAATGTATACCGGATGGAAAATCATCGAGAACATGTGCAATTTTTTTGGTTAAACATAAATCATTTCAGATTCTATCGTTGATTTTTCCAGCACATATTAATCGATTTCTTCTTCCAAAACTGTTACATAGCCTGGATACGCCATAGTCCTGTTATCAAACTAATAATATGCTTTATTTGTTTTTTTTCCAGCGTGGGTTAAGTCGAGCATAAATAGATCTTTACCAAAAAAATCGATTGTTGGCGGTCGCGACGTTCATGGTAACCCGATTTACCTGGGCCGCACTTATGTCGAGGGGAACCTTTTGCCATGCTATATTATTCCGAAGAAAAGGGAGGCGTGGACAAGTTTGAATGGCAAAGCAATTGCGATTACGGATTACGAAGTGTTGGCAGGTGATTCATTTCGCTGGACCATGGATCAAGATGGCGACGCACCCGGCGGAGCCTTGATTGCAGGCAAATCCTCCGAAGGCGAGGAAATTTACTTTGGACGCATACGCATCGATAGGGCCTTCATTCCAGGAGCGGTGTGGCCTTCCAAGAAAGGATTGTTCGTATCTCTCACGGATTCTGAAAGATATTTCGCCCAGTATGAAGTCCTCGTCATAGCTGGCTGTCGTGCATGCCCGTTCGCTAGACCATGTTACAACTGTTGTTCAGTATCCTGAATCCTGAGGCAATTGAATGTTTTTACTGAAAATTTAATTTTTGTGCTTACCGCATTAATTAGTAAATCAATTTTAATAAGTGTATGGTGCTTTGTTTTTAGTTTTTTTTCAGTCATTCAAAATAATTCACACATTAAATGTATTACAACTGAAAAGCGGAATAAGCAATTTTGTATTATTGAAGTTCAACCTCAATACAGAAATTTTAAAGTGTCTAAGCGTTTTTTGTGGCAAAAGTTAACACCTCTCACAAACAGTCTGATTTAGGCGTGAATATGTAAT
Organism: Oxycera nigricornis; assembly: GCA_963942545.1. Classification (NCBI taxonomy): domain Eukaryota; kingdom Metazoa; phylum Arthropoda; class Insecta; order Diptera; family Stratiomyidae; genus Oxycera; species Oxycera nigricornis. Next base: position 23,530,255 of record OZ012660.1, read on the forward strand.
GCACTCTTATCACTTCTTGACTCTGCTAAACCTTAATTCAGAATACTACGCAAAGTGGCCTGGTTTTTGCAAATAATTGCAACAATTTCACAAATTCTATGAAATTCGAAGCTTAAAAAACATTTTATCTACGGAAGTGTGCTTGTATAGGAGGTTTTAGCTAGCGCAACTACTAGATGTGCAAAGGATGCAGTCTGAAAGTTTACATAGAATTGTCCAATGGAAAGAAGGAAAAAGCATCCGAGAAATACGAAAAATAGTAGAAGTGCGGTGTATCTATAAAGTCTACTATGATTCAATATGAATACCTGAAAATTTTAATAAGCATTTTCAGAAATATTGTAAAAATATTAAATAAATATAATAAATAGTATTTTATGCACGAAAACGACTGAGCACAAACCAGTTGCCTACACTCGAGAATACCTACAATTTAAATCATATATGTATATATACACCAATTTCCTTACAAAGATTCGTTTCATTCATTTGTTTTGTCAAGAAACAACTTCACATTGCTTAGTGTACGATAACTTATTCTAGCTATTGTATATATTTTAAAAGTGGTAATCATCATTTTACAGTGTAACCTTTATTTACGAAATGCTATTGCTGGAACAGCAGTCTAATTGAATCCTTGCGCAGGGCAATTGGAGGAAACTCGAGGTTTTTTTATATATTGGTGCTTGAAAGACAAAATACCGGAAGCGAACATTTTAACAAAATTGAAATTTAAGAGTTGTTGAATGCAGTTTTTGTTTCTTCACTAGCTGAACTAGATTTTGTCGCCAGATCACCATTTTTGATAATTGCATCCAAAATGTCCATAAGTGCTGCATGGATATTGCACTTACTAGGAGAGGCTCAGGTTAGGGAATCTCAGATTTGGACGAAATTTGGCACATAAGTAGAAGACGTCAAGGATATTCGATCCTTAAAATATTAGAGCGCAACACTCCTCCGTTTTTGAGAAAAACGTCCTTAAAGTTTTTGGCGTCCCTAAAGGATTATTAAGTTTTTACATCTGGCAGAAGCGGTGCAGTGTAGGTAGCAGAACTACTAGCTCGAGATCATGGGGTCGTATGTTCGAGTCCCGTCGGGGACTTATTTTGAGAAATCAGCAAATTGTTCGATCATTTATATATGAAAATTATACAAGAAACTCATTGTTGAACGGATAGAGTCTTAAAAACTGTTGTAATCGAAGAAAAATCATAGCTAATGGTAAGATCATCCTTTGTTTCTCGAATCAACCATGCTTCCTCTTTGTGCCTCAAAGCCAAGTCGGCAAAAGGCAATAAACCAGGGTGGCGCCCAACGTGGTCATAACATTTATGACTCGATACAATGGGCGTCGCCCTGGTTTATTGCCTTTTGCAATAAAAAATCAAAAATTTAAAATAAATAACAATTGAGATTATAGAATCCCTTAAGTTAGATAATTTGATATTGCATTATCTTTGTCCAATCCCCAATTGAAACGTAGCAACTAAATGGTGTGTCGGTTAATAGGAAGCAAAGTCCTTCAGCACGGTTGTCCTATACATCAATGTATTCACTTCTTGAATTGTGCTCTCAAACCACTCTTATCGCTAAATTAAAAGCTGTTTTTTTCTTCTTCTAAAAATAATGCTCATATTGTCCGAACAACATCAAAAAATTATAAAAGCAATAATTTCGCCTTCCATTCATGTTTGCAGGAACAACGGCCGACAGTGCTCCAGCACACCATTAAGTTCTGTTTGCCTTTTAATTAGCCATTTCATTGTTCGGTTTTCTATTCTTGCTTCGTCCGCAAGCGTTATAATGAGATTACAAGTCCTCCCATCGTCAGGACTATCTCCAGATGAAATCCGAGATAAGTGGGTTAACTTCCAAAAAATTATCTCATCGAGGCAAAATCGATAACTTGTTAATAGATCGTTTTTCCATAGCACGGAAAGTTAATAATTAAGAGATTTTGATTGGGGTGGTACAGTCGTCCTGACGGGAAACGTTCGTATCAAGAATGTGGTGACTTGGGAATGTTGAAAGGAAGCAAGAAGTCGCCGTGAATGAAGAATGCGAGAGAAAGATGAAACGAAGCTATGTATCGAACCAAACATTGTGTGAATGTATATTCTCGTATAAAAGGAAATACACTTCGTGCGCTAGTCGAATGGACTAATTTAAATTCCCCGGGAATGGTAGGGATATTAATTACAGAAGCCATTCATTAACTTTAATTGCATTACTTTAGGTCAACTATCTCAAGGAGACAACAGGGGATAATAGGTTGGATGAAAGTTTAAGTGAAACATTCTCAGGGAAGATTGTTGGGTGTCCGAGCACCATATGCACTTAGTCAGCAATTTAAATAATTGAATTGTGGAAGATTTTGATCTTGGACTTTTTTTCATGTTAACCTTCTAGATAGTCATATTTCTTAACAATAAATACTGACAAGCCAATGGATACTTCAATCTTGGCTCTGTTCATGTAGTAACAATATTTATGGTCAAACGATGCATCGTTCTTAAGCTCCTAGAAATGGAATTGTTCGGGTTCAACTGAAAATTCAATAAACGATGAATAAAATAATAGTTTGTGAAATGATGTATTAATTTAAAACAGAAGCAAACATGGAAAACATAGCTGTGGTATATATAATCTACGACTAAATTTGCTTAGTTCTTTCTTGTAAACAGTTGTTTATCAACAAGAATTTAAAGAACTGTTCACGAATGCCAAAAATATCTAAACTCAAAAATATATTTCAGAAGATGAAGAGACAATCACCAATTCAATCCAAGTTAACAAAATGCATATAACAATAGCTCAAAAAAAAACATTATGAAAATTTGATAAATCATGATGGTTCAAACATTAAAGCAATAGGCTTATAGTATTAGCCTAACTATACAATAATTTACTTTCCTCAAGGATGTCGAACATTCCCGTCAACATTTCATTGATGCTATCTTCCATAAAAAAGTGCAAAGATATTTCAAAAATTCTGTCTATCCTGTTGATACGATTGTAGAAAAGCCGTTTACTACAAACAGCCGCAAAGCTCTTTGCCACCGTCGTCAATACTATTAAGGGATGGAAAACATTCAGTAAGCTGTTTGCGAAAAAGAACTTTTATGTAGTTTTCACACTGTTCGCTTTCAGACTTTTGGAATTTAAATTCAACAGATATTTTGAAACGGTTCAGAAATTGATGGCATTTTATAAGATAAGACTTGTTTGGTAAAAATAGTTTCTTTCAGAAAATTCAATGTGAAACAACAAGGAACATATAGTACACAAGAAAAGTGAATTTGAGAAGTAGAAATGGCTCTTGGAATAAATAAAAATATTTGATCTTGTCGGAAAACATGAAACAATCCTAGGCCTCTTATTGAATGTTACTAATACTCTCACATGACAAATTTAAAACTATGACAATCATTGAATGTCTATTCAACTATGAATGTTTTGTTCTCCATCACATAAACACAAAGAATGATTTTCCTGAAGATATTTCAAAAGAAACAGGACCTTTTTGGCTTCTTAGAGGTGTACTTAAAAGTAGACTTTTCATGTTAAATAAAAATGTATATTTTCTTTAAAAATTAAAATAAGCATCCTTGACATCTTTTGCAATTCTTTTCAAATAGAAAGTGTCTATCTTGAAATTTCCTTTTTATTATTCTGAATGAAATGTTTGAGGCCCAAAATGACTGATTTGTGGGTTTCAGAATATTTTGACGATGACTGGCTTAGTTTCGGATAATTAGGTTATCCGCAGTTGAATGAAAGTACAGATGAACAGTGACAGTCATACCATTGGGGCTGATTGGGCTGCACCCCACCAGTCATTCACATATTCGCTTTTTGTTGAAAACTATAAAAAAAACTCTTTTCGCATCATCTCAATATATTGCAAAATCAGATACTAACGATGATTTGTTTTTGGCAACGTTTAGGTTTTTTAATGTTTCTTTTCTAATTTTTTCCAATAACTAAAATTGCTCATCAGAATCCATAAGCTCTTCGAATAGGACTTGTAGAATCCTATAACGAGTCATGTTCCACAAAACTTTATACAAAAACTAAAGCGAGGGAAAGGTAATCCACCAAAAACGCTTCCCATACGCTGCAGAAATGTCGTTAAAATGTCGTTATTTTCGAAGAAAAAATATGCAGTATAATATTTAAAAATAATATCGATTAATAACATTTCGATAGTTACACTGCAAGTAATACTGACGATTCAACCAATGATTCTTTCGATTCAATTGAATCATCAAAAATTTAGCATGACGGTTTTGAAATGGTTTGAAACAGCAGGAGGAGTTTTCAGGGAAAATTCGAACCCGAATTCATAAATTTTAATTTAGAAGACACTTTTTTCAGTAGCGGCTATATTGCCATTCCTCAGAGATAGAAATAAAGCTTTTATTATTATAAATATATCATTCTTTGCTCTGCGGTTGATTGGTTAAAGTGGCAAGCCTCTTTTCAGAAGAAATAGCTCATTAGGACCACGACAGGCGCATCATGATACACCATAAAGATTTGGACGGCACTAGAACCTAGCTATGGTTCAATTAGAGCTATTCGGATACTTTACTGAAGCTGACTATTCAGTTAACATTTAAATTAGCTACTTAGCTATCCAGAAAAAGGCAGCTTAGAGTTTGCATTCGTCCCCTAGATGTTGCTTCACACAGAAAACGTTAGACCGTTTCTTCTTCTTTTTACAATCTGCAACTTCGGTAAAAGTCGTTGGACAGAACGCTCAGTCTATCTGCGTGTATGCCAATCAGAAAATGCCCCGTCAGTACAGATATTATAAACATAATATTTCACGGCTCATGTTGAGAAGTTGGTTGATATGGGGCTCATTTCGAGCCAAATTTGTCTGGTTGGTCTGTACGTTTCTTTCAGTAACCATCCTTGTTTGCAACCTCCATATAATGCTGCTTGAATCCCAGCTTTATGGAAGCTAGAAGATAGACCACCAAGGGTGTCAGTGTAAAATCCTATCCTATGATATATTTCCAGGTATATCCCTATGCTCTAATATCCAGCATAAAGTCAATTCATAATGAAGCAACATTGCGTTCAATTGTTTACAACATTCCTTCCAATTTTGGATTAGATATACACGTTGGATATTAATTGGATAACAGCTTGACCGTCAGAAAAAATATTTAAATTTCTCATTGAAATGTTCTGGATTTTTATCCAGTTTAATGCCTTCTATTATGCAATGACGTCTGGAAGATGCTTCAGTTGCTAGGGAGTCAAAAGGATAGTCTAAGGTCTAATTGATCACATAAAACACAACCGTCAACCTTTTTCTTATTTTTTGATCCATCCTTGTAGATGTTGCCCGATTCCTGTACCTAACGTCATCCTTTGGCCCAATCATGAATGGACATTCCTGTTTTGGGATAACTGACTTGAAATTGTGGTATTAGCAAGAGATCTGAGAAGCAAAGGCTTCTTCCTCTGGTATTGGTCCATTTTTCCGTAGAATGGTGGAGTGACCGATATTTCCGACTTGCCTCTTTGCTACATCGCAGCTTACACAATCGATTTGTGATGAACTATGTACCAAGGAACTATAATATGTGCGTAAACGAGAGATAGTAATAACACAGCTCCTAAAAGAAAGCTTGATAAGCAGGAAACCTAGTCTAAATTAGCAAAAAATATAGGAAGTATTTCTACGCTCCCCAATCAATGAACAACAAGATCATTTTTTTGCCGAAACGCAAGCAACAGAAACCATTTAGTAGCTCAAAGGATTCTCAAATGAATGATACTACGAACGGATTGAAAAATCTTCGCTACACTTAACAAGTAAATAGTATTTTATAGTTATTAAAACTAACCTGAAATTTTTTATTCTATAAGATGGAGCGGAACATATAAAGATTATTTGTAAAAAAAGAAGATATAAATGATTTAATGAATAATTTCATATGATTTGTCCCCTACAAATTCGACCACATTTTGAAGAAAATATTCAAAATTCATGATTCAAAAAAGTCCTTGCAACGCTCACATGACAATTTCGAAGGATTCTATTGACTTGCTTCCCGCAAACATGTCGTATCCCTAGAAAAGTCTACATGCTATCGAACAGAATACGTCTCAATGTTATCCGCCCCCGCGTAAAGGTCCTGTTCAGCGTTTAGTATGCCCCAAAGGTGCGATAATGTTTGCTTATGATTAATCGATTCCATTCGGAAAGGGCCTATAAATCAAAGTCGATCAGCATGAAGAGATTGGGGTGGGTATTACCCTTACACGATGACACTTGCTATCACCCATACTGGAATACTGAAGAGATTTCGTTTAGCTTGTCATTACCAAAATATTAGATGATTACCAAATATTACGTGTGTACATATGAGATTCAAATTTATTGAATGATTGATACATGTTGAGAGTTTATGGACCTGTAAAAAATTTATATGAATAAGGTGAGTTGTATTTGATTTGATTATGATTTTTTGATTTTAATGACTGATTCTATTGAATATTTCAGTTATCCACAGAATTTGTTTTTTATTATAGGGGAGTAGAAAGGGTTCGATAGTTATATGCAGATTCTTCATGTTAGACTGAACAGCATATTTGAAAACATTATAAAAAACTATCCTTTAAGTTACTAGTACCTACGCATTAAAAATTTCAGACAATGATTTATTTATTTTAGCATTTTTAACTGCTCGCACCTTTAAAAATGACCTCTTGAAATATTTTGAAAAAATTCAAACGTTAGAATAGTATAAAATGGTTTTACGTGCGAGCACGTTTTTGGCTTTTCGAAGCGCAACGAAACCAAACTTTAAACGCGTTTTTTCGAAATGACGTTTTTTCAACTGGCCGCAAGTTTATTTTTGGATCTACTCAACTGATTTTGAAAAATCTCAATGTGTATTATTTATTAACATATTCCGCATTAAAATTCACCACACATAGACCAAAAAATTGGAAGAAAATAAATTTAGCGTGCAAAAAATGAGTGAAAAAAGGGTCGACTTTTCAAAAAAGAAATCAAAGCTCCGCAATTTTTTTATTCAATGTTTCATAAATGGTGGTGACTTGTCACGTAACTGACCTTAGCCTTTAAAACCTTTTTTGAATTTTCTATTTCAGACTTTTGAGATTACCTGTCGGTCATGCGAGGTGTGAACTTTGGTACCCTATAAAATAGCTAAATAATAAAAAAATTGAAAAAAAAAATATTTTTGTACTGTCAAAATTTAAATGGATTGTTAAAAAAATTGCATGTTGATATTTTATCAAAGAGCTGAGGAAAAATCATATAAGCTCATTATTTTTTGGCCTTTCAATGTGTATTAGTACCTTAATGCAGGAAGCTAAAATTCATCGAGGCAAAACACATAATGCAAAAGTGTCATGTGCCAAATCTCGCGAACTAAATGTTGGATCTACGTTAAAATGCTTTAAATTTTTTTTGCATAAATTCGCATTGAATATTTGGAACATAGACGAAAAGTAGTATCAATCATGTGAATATTGTTCAAACTAAAGTTGAAGAGTAAACATGATTTTCCAACAAAAAATAAAAAACTTATAAATATTGAAAGACAAAACAAGAAAATAAGATGTTTCAAACTAGTGAGGACATATCTAGAAGATTCCAACGCAACGTAAAAGCTATTTATTTTTCTTGTCAAATTAAACCCTAAATAAAATCAAAAGATGTAAATATGTTATACTCTTACAGAACATCAAGATTCTATGAAATCTTGAAGTTTACTAATTTACGATATACAGTGTGTATCACAAAAACGTGTCACCAAAAAAGGCATGAAAAACATTATGCATCGTTTTAATTACATTTAATTTTTCAACTACATCGCCGTTATTATCAATAATCACTTGACATCTTTTTGTGCAACTCTCACTCATTTTCTGTGCATATTCCATAGGAAAATCTTGCCATATACTCTTGAAGGCCCTCGTGAGCTGCGGTGGTTATATTTTTTGCACTTTGGTTTCTACTTTATTAGTGACCACACGTTTTCTATCAGGTTGACGTCTTGACTTGGTAATGGCCAAGTTGTTGTGACACCCTTTTTTTCTTTCCAGCTGGTACAGAGACGACCCTGGAGTTTAGGATCGTTGTCCTTTTTCAGAAACCAAGATTTAATCTTGCGATTGTCGGGTTCCTATATACTCTTTACAGATTTAAGCAACCCGTTTTTATAAAGTTAGATCATGGATTCAGCATTTAGGGTTTTCGTAAAAGCAGATAGTTTCCCGAATCCGCTTTTCGGGAACATTCGTAAACGTGCACCTTTGCCGGGTGTTTTACTGTATGCTGCAAAATTCTTTAACCATTTTACGTCCAGATCTTTCTTCAGTAATTACATAAAATAGTGAAAATCCATCAGTAAAAATCAAATTGTCACAATCACGGTTAAAATTTCGCTTTGCCCAATATAATCTCTTTTCAGTATGGTTTTCGTTCAACAACAATTTCGCAAGTGTACTTTTCCTTTTTCTACCAAATTCTTGCAATTTTCGCCGTATCGTACTAGTTGATACACTAACTCTTTTGTTCAGCAGTTTTTGTCTCGCATCGGTGCTTCTTAAACAAGCTACAGATGTCCTTATCTTGTCTTTTAGAGGCTTAGGATATCTACCTAGCTCATCGTCAATACTACTAGTCTCTTTAAAAATCTCAACTCACTTTCTGGCGAACGGAACAGAAATTTAAGTATATATTGCAGCCTGTACGAAACTCATTCTTGGTCCTTTTTGTTGACTTTTTAAGAACACTACCTCAAACCGCCTTTTATATATGGCACTCATATTGTTATGACGCTTTACCTTTCAAGTATCGAAAGGTGCTAAAAATCAGGACTAAACGCAAAACCGCATACATTTGCCAAAGTAATCAAGTTTACGAACTAAAACGGGAATATAATAAGCAACACGTTCTTGTGGAACAGAGTGTAATATCCCCAAAATTATTTGTCTGAACTAATTTCGATTAGGAAACTTTATTTTTCATAATTCTCAACTACCGCTTCAACAGCACCAGCCATTTTTTTCCTATTCTATGTATTTACCTTAAATTTAAAATCACAGCAAATGAAATTCGCCGCTCATCCGTGGTGTCAGCCACACCAGTTGGGCTCATACACTTATGACAATAGTCGGGAATTGGGAATTACATTGTCCTCAAATCCCGCCCGCCCTTTTGCAAGCATTATAATCACCTGAATATTCCAAGCGCATTCCATGTAACCTTAGTCGTTGTGCTGTAACGCGAGGATCATGCCGACCATTCTTGGATATTACAGGGAATCGTCAAGCGTACGCCTGTACAATAGTGTAATAACAGCATGAGTGCCGCAATGGATGCTGTGCACTATCGTCCTGGATAGCAGCAACAACAAAAGACTGCAGATGAAACAAAAAGCATGAAACACCAACTAGCCACCCAACCGCTTCACTAATAGCTTCTCCCAAATCATCTCCGTCGGCTGATTTTCTAGGATAGTGTAAAAAAACACGGACACAGGTCGGTATCAGGTAATGCAAATCGTAAAAAGCGATGCAGAAAGAACTACGGTGACGCAAGGATACAATACTGTGAAATCAACAAAAGCATAAAAGGAGTCACGTGTAGCCATTTAAGGGCGGACGTGCACAATAAGGCTATTTAGTAACATAGCCGCGGCTTCGTTGCATGCAGGACGAAATTGTAAGGCAGTGGTTGGCAATCAATGCTGAGTAAAATGTCCTTGCAGAATCAGAATTTTTTTGGTGGATTATTTGAAGGATTCAATTCGTGACTTATGCCGGAATTAAAACCTGCTCCACACTCACAAAACATGCGCGTGTGCATAAATAAGCGCTAACCAAACTAACTTTTTCAAAGGAGCTACGGTTGAGCTTGAAACTTTCATTTTAATTTGTTGTTTATTTTATTCCCTGCAAGATAAGCCAAGGGTTTTGGTATTAAGGAAGAAGCAGTAATTCAAATTTTCATTCATATTTTTATTGCTCTACAATTAATTCAATGCTGAAAGGTATAACTCCTTATCAACATTTCCGAATGGAATGCTCAGTAATAAGAAAGAAGAAGAAAACAAAGAAAAACATTATAATATAATGATAGTATAGATAGATAATATAATGATAGTTATGATAAGAGAACCTATAACACAATGAAAACAGTACTAATGAATCCAAGTGTCGAGGTAAACTGGTAGATATTTTTTTGTTAATACTTCAGTTCATTAATCGTTCAGAAACTGGCAGTTACCTAGATGAAATTTCAAATCTTACTTATAATTTCACCACTACTGGACATATTTTTTTTTGGTATTGCAACAATATAATTTTTTTAGATGCAATATATGTTTAGCGTTATATATCTTACGTTTAAAAACAAAATTTGTACTTCTGCCAATCATGCTTTAAAAAATCGGATGCTGCGCAGAGTCCTTAGTGAATAATAATCAATAGGCTTTCATAATTGAAAAAATATTCCTTCAAAAATAATACAACAATAATAGTTACACTAAATACAGCATTAATAGGAATAATATCACCTAATTCCACTCACTCCAATGATGTGGCTGTGGGTATTGATAAGATTTGCTGAATTGTCACTAAATTAAATAAAGCCGCTTAATTGGCTTAAGTCACATAAAATGAGAGAAGAAGTAACTGAAATCTTACGAACCCTCAACAACAACAACAACAAATGAATTCAATTTTTTTTACAAATTATCGTTTTTAACGGGCGCTCTTTTATTCATTACAAATATTCGTTGTATATTGTATCCTTATTTATTGAAAGTATGAATACACTTTGATGTTTTATTGGATGAGAAATAAAATATTTAATTTTAAATGCAAATTAGATAAAATAATTTTTTTTGGAAAAGAAATTTTATTTTTTTTACAATTTTTTTATTAAATTAAAAAACACCTGAACCTAATTTATTGGAAACTCAAGCAATTCATTAAAATGATAATACATCTCGATTGAAACCACAGTCTATCATTAAGTGAGTAAGTGAAGTCAGTTAGTTATTGAGTTTTCTATGCAATCATGAGTAAAAAATTATTGATTTTTTTAAAAAGTTGTAAAGAATATCTAAATTTTATAAAAACTAACTGCTGGTACTGTATTAAAAACAAACAAAAATTTTTTTTTGAAACTAACCCCAATTTTTTGTACTTTTATTTATTAAATTAAAAAACGGCTACACTGTTTTTCCAAATGTGATGCAATTATACAAATGCTAATGTGCCTTGATTGAAACTTCTTCGACCCAAATCCAATGTTTGGTTCGTGATATATGGTACATGACCGAAACGACCTTGGAGGAGTCAAAACGAGAAAACCAAACCTCACCGAAGTTTTCCAAAATCTAATCAGCTCAAAAATTGTAAATACGCAAAGTCGATTAAGCATAGTTTAAGTGAGGTATTGTCGTAAAAAAACTATTTACGAATCGCACTTCACAGCTTTTTTTTTTCAAATCAATGTTTTTGTTTTTCTATTGAATAAATTGATTGAAAATTTGCTAGACTCAATAAAGCTCTTGGATTGACTTCTCAACAACACTAATACAATATTTCGTTCGTGAGATATCATGCGTGACAGCAACACCTTGGATGTCTTAAACAAAAAAAAGTACCAAACTGAATCTTACCAAATCCTAAGCAGCTCAGGTCATTGCTAAAACACTTCGGTTTATACCGCAACAAAGTCAATACAACTTTACTTTCGTGGGATATCGTTATAGAAGGAAAATATCCGACTTTACGTGCTTACGTACACACACATATATACTTTCTTCTAAAAATACTTTTAAATTACTCCTTAGACCTTAAAACGTGAAGATAAATTGATTTTCGGACCAATTACAATAACTTTCCTAAACGTTGAGAAGCTTACAATATATGGAATTCAGATATTAGATCCTCTAGCTTAACTATATTTTAAGTTTATAAAATATATAAACTAGGATTCTTAGTTTACTATTTAGATTTGATATGCGCTCTTTTCATCATAGATGACAATCGATAGTTATATCTGAATATTGAATTTTTCATTTGTTGATTCTGAAATCTGATTCTTATCGGCTTCTTATTACCAAGGAAAATAATTGAAAAAATTAGAAGCGGCTGATAAGGCTCATTTTCTCATTCCAAATTTTATCGAAAAAGATGAATAGATATGAGGCAAATTCATCGTGGACAAATTGTTCGAGTTGCATAAGATCTACTTAGTACTCTATCGCCACGGTAGTGTGAAAAAGAGCAAAGGCATTTAAAATCAGTGCAAATCGATATACTCTTTTACTCAAAAACGTTTCATTCTACGAAAAAAGAATGAGAATTTTCTATACAGCCTTATAAACTTTAAATCGGTAAATTTGGGGATGTTTATAAAAAAGTTAAAATTGAACCGCTTTTATTCAGTCTTCCCTTAAAAAACCCAAAGTTGAAATTAAGATTTTTTCGGAATGATCATTTCCACGATAATCACTTTCCAGCCAGAAAACTATGCCCAATTTTTGGGAATTCTACGTATTAGAATCTAAATCTATGTAACATGACTATTTGTTGTACTTAAGTTTTTACTCCAGAAACAACAAGGTAGCATCAATAACATAATGTTTTCTTTTCATTTCCTCGCATTGCTGTTCAAACCAAAATATGTAAAGCAATATCATATGCTTCGGTTACCCTCTCTTTATTTCCTTATTCCTTCACATTTTACTCGAGTTTCTGGCGCAATTTCACAAAAAAATTATGGGATGAAACCCAAACGAAGATTTCTTGCACTCTACAACAGAGAATAAATGCAGCCGACTTACGTACGATTGTGCCTGCAATTTACTCAGCATCATCTTCAAAATCAAACTGGCGTTTCAAAACCACTCGTGGACGATGCACCAACAAGTACCGTCACCGACAATTGTATTATTGTAAGGCTCAGCCCATTTAACTTTGTGCACTGTATTTTCGTGTGATTTTTTTCCACCATCAAGGCTTGCGCAGAAATCCCGATACCAAGAATACAAGGTACATGTATGGATAGATCCACGCCTCGATAAACTTATATATACAATCTTGAGAAGTATCTCGCTTCAGTCTCAATCTTGATGACTGCGAGCCGTTAAATTCCGCTAACATCACGGATGGTGGTGAAAGTCCTTTTTAAAATCCAGTAAGGGTGGTAATCGCACTATCTGGTTCTCAATGTGTTCTAAAAAGTTTTATGCCAGTTTTCCGAGAGCTTTCCCTTGAAATTAGGGATATTTTCATCGGTTCAAAAAGTGAATGTGCTTCAAGGGAGAAAATCTTGAGTAAACTTTGGTTTTACCTATAAAAGAGTCCCTTGTGAGCATACTAGAACATTGCAATTGTTTTCGCTGTCGTTTGCTTTAATGGAAAATTAAGTTTCACAGCCTCACGATGCTACAGAAATTTAGCCTCAATAAAGACAGAAATCTGGTAAATAGCACAACTTTGGAAGACTCAGGCAGAGAGGTTCTAGATTTAGCTTACTTATGAAAACCATACGATATGTAAGTTAGTCAAGGCTTAAAATACAGAGTAGATCTTTGAATTTCAATTTATCTCATTAGCAGTAAATAAAATCAAGATAACTACATCATTTGCATAGAATATTTACTATCTACAGCGATACAGATTGCTTGACAACTTATAACCAGGTCCTTTTTAATTTAAATGTACAAACCAATCACATTTCTTAAGGTTGCGTCCATCTGATCTCCAGGTAACCGTCATATCTCATTGCATGGCACAAAAACGAGAACCGACGACCATAAAATAAGGAATGAACTGCGATAGGATACGATAAAGTTGCAATCGAAAAACACAAGAATTTCATAGTTTCTGGAAAGGAAGAGAATTACTCTTACTAACTTGCTTATCCTCCAATCCACCCCGTCGTCTCCACCCCTTCAGTCCAGATAACTAAGTGGCGTTAGCTGTGTCGCGAATTCCAATTTCCAAGACTTAATTGCTTCAAAGCCGCGACTAGCTATCTTAAGGGATCACGCTAAGGGATGGGCGAATGGAGACGGTTGCACCACTTACTTTGTTTCAACCAGGACTCAGCTAACGGGGCTGACGTCGTGTCATCGGCTAAGGAGTGCGGGCGTAGCGCAAATATTTGCAAAGATGCCAAATAAATGAAATTTCAACCGAGAGCTATGAAGGAATGACATATTTCTTGGGATGCCACGTCCGCCGTGGCTAAGTGTAGCAAGTGTTGCGTTGATATATTGACTTAATTTAGTTAAAGGTGATGAACTGTTGCGGCTTGTAACGTGAGGAATGCCATTTAAATACCCGACATTTGTGGGTGAAATCTTCACCTTTGTAGGCATCTTAGTTACTTAGTTGTGGGCGTATTGATGGAAATTTAATTGAGTAATCATTAAAGTCAAAAGTTTTTGATTTTCGTTTAGCATACTATAGTGAACTGGGTGCATTGTATCGTAATACATTCGCATGGGTCTAAATTTGAAAGTCAAAATCATATGAAAGAATCATTAGCATGGGTCACTTTTTGAATTAAATTTCGCTTTATTTCCAGAAAAAGAGGTTTGCTGCGAACCAGCTCTATAATGCGATCCTTTTTAACAACAAATTACTCAGATGCATAGTGTAACTAAAGCCAAATAATAATACTTTCCTTCAAATTCATACATATATATTCTGGCTGCGTAGCATTACAAAATACATGAATATGCGCCGCTCTTTTATCTGACAATCAAATGTCCCTAGAAATCTGTCGAAACGACATTTTTTTGCAAAATCAAAAGGAAATCGAATATGAGCCTTCATATGCTAGGATGTCATTTCTGATATTAGTTTTTGGGGTCGGAAATATCAATCCCTTCCTGAATTCAACGACAAAAGGAGTAAAAGTAAACCTTTTGTTGTTGTCAAAAGCATTTCAACTGACTTGTGCTTTTATTCTGCCATTACAATTATGTGGAATTCAAAAATTTTGCCTATCCGATGGATGAACATTTATTCTATCACTTGAATTATTTTCAAAGCTTTATTCTAAAACATATATTGATGTTTCATTTGAAACCGTACTCAAGGATTGGATGAAAAGCGACATTCAATTAAAATTTTTGAAGCTAACGGCTATATATTGTCGCTTTAAAATAATCTGCATTACCACAAATGCTACAGAAATGTTTTAATTATGAAAACATTTTGATTCAATTTTATCCTTTTAGAAAATGAATTCCCGACCAATAATGGAAGGGTGGAAAATCTCAGATAAAAAATCGATAAAAGTTTGTACGCTTCGATGCTTAGTTGACTATCGAATCATATCCTTTCTATTTGCTTTTCATACGTTACAATTTCAAACACAATACTTTATTAAAAGTTTGAAATGTTTAGCACAAGTGTTTATTTATTATGGTTTGGCAAATATTCTGTGTAACTCGAACTTTTAAGATATAAAAATAAAATGAGAGAATTTTAATGGGAATTTGTCATATCAGTGTTGCTTTCTTAAAAAATATTCATGTTTCTCTGCTTATTTAAACCTTAAAACAAATGTGAGTTATATCTTTTGTGTTTTTTTCTTTACCAATGGTGAATTACAATGTGTCACACCTAGCTTTGCTCTTAAACAACACTGTCAGAAATTACATCTTCGTTAGAAATAAAGCGAATTTGTACGTTTGAAATTCGCTTCCCACTGGGATTCCTGCACAACTGCCATAAACCACCGTTGCCGACAACAGAAAAACTGGTCTCGCTGGCTGAAATCAGTGTCATCTACCGCCAACACCAAGTGAAACCGGGCAGTATGAACTAAGCACAGACACGAAATGCATGTAATGACTACTAGAGTCTTCACTTTGAGTTGAAATTATAGTATTATGACATTTTATCTTCAATCAGAGAGTTGAGATTGGACACCATGTCTTGTAAAATTTGATGCCGAAATCCTATCATCCTTTTATAATTTGATATTAGATTGTCAATGTAGATTTGACGGCTTATTGGTTGGAAGGCCTGTTACCAATGCACCGTGTATCAGGTTGGAAGCTACTTGGTAAAAATTAGCTTCAGAATTGGGATTTGGGGCGTTACTCTCAGTTCACTCCTCTGTAAATGAGCACCAGAATCAAATCACGAACAGGCGCTTTGCTGACCACTTCTCCAAGGAAGTAAGGTAACTTTAACATTACCTTGAGGCTCTGAACTAATTTGGGCTGTTGCACCATCGATTATTATTATTCGATCATCAATACGAGTGAAACGTACAGAGTACTATAACAGACCTGCATCAGTTTGAGGTTTCCTCCTGAGTTGGCCATCAAGTCAGTCAAGTCAGTGGTGTCATGAACTTCATATGTGGGATGAAGGAGAAGGAATATTAAGTGAACTCGTCTAATCGAGGTACTTAACAACAACTCAATCATTTGATCCCATACGACTCCGAACTACAAAATACCATCCGCTGAACCTGCCCAAACGGCTGAATTTCCGATGGCTCAGTGAAAACTAGTGTCTTTTGTGCCTCACGACAACGGAATTTTGGGTGCTTTTATTAGTAATTGTGACAAGCTAAAATTATTGCTTATCCTGGCACTTGCCAGAAGTGAAGCTCCTGCAACACCGCTTGTTAGTTTTAAATTGAAGTAGCAAGGACTTTAAGCCTAGATATTACTTCTATATCGCACTAATAATAATCTTGGCCTACCTTGGTTCAAAAAACCAGGAGCGGGGCCAATGTTTCGATGTTTGTACATAGAATTTAATCAAAAATAAATAAGTTTGAATGAAAATTTGGAACCAGTAAAAACCAAAATTTCATGTCTCAAATGTTCTTATTTCAGTCCACGTACCCCACAGAAACTGTTTGACGGATTTTGATAAAATATGGTACGAGAAAGGTACTGGTAGTGACATCTATTGTCCAGTGGCATACAATGGAATTTTCTAGACCAAAGTAGCTGTGGACAAACAAAATTTCCCAGTTCACTGAAATTTTTCCCAAACTGTTTAAATTTTCTCCATTTCATTTAAACTTTTTTCTAATATTTTTTATCATTACAGATTAGAGTGTAATGAATTCGATTTCATGTAAGACTTTGTGACGCGTCAAGTCAACGATACATACATATTTTTAATTATATACATACGTAGCATTTTTCGATTGAAAATATCAAAAAAAAAACCTCGTAAGTATCGCTTCCACTCCTTAGTAAATCCGAAATGAGATATTTTGTATATTAGATTCATTCTTAAAACGATGGCTCGGTACTAGCTTCGTAAAAGAGTTATGAGTTTAAGGAATTTTTTTTTTCATTAGCCTCAAAAAGTTGAAGACAATGCGTCTTGAAAAATTGTTGTGTAGCATTTTTTTTATTCAGTATAAAACCAGCTGTAACATATTTTCTAGTGACAAGCATTGCTAGAACAACCCTATAGATAATTTGGGAAATTGAATTTGATTTTAAATCCCCACTTCAATCGTTATATTTTTCAAGTAGAATTCTTCTCATTCAGATAAAAAGAGTTTCAATTGAGAACCGAATCAAAAATCATTTGGAAGTTTGAATTAGTTGAAAAATTCAACAAATTCAAAACACACAGGTCAGCCTCCAAACAGATTCTTTTCGGAACCCTCGTCAAAGCGTACAATATCAAATATCTACAGCATTAAAAACTTTTAAAATTGTCTCTCAACAATCAAGTTCTTAACTGTGTTCCAGTAGGAGTATCATCGTGACCAGCAAATTTACATCCCTGATTCCTTTCTTTACAGAAAGATTCGAAGTAGGCAAACAACAGCGCCCCTTTCTCCAGGATGCAATTGAACTGAATATAACGACAACTCAAAGAGGATTCACACTCAAGTAAAACGATGCGAAGCGAACGAATGAAAGTTTCATAAATTGCATAAACATCTTTATAACTCAATTTAATATCAAGCGACCCAATTTTTCCCATATAAATTACATTAACGACACCCTCGCACAGTCATAGCCCACCCTCTTGTGCACAGAAAGCACTCCACCTTCGAACTTGGCTTCTTGGGCAGGTGAAGGAGTGCAAGCGAATCTCCGGCAAACCCTCGAATGAGTTTTTCCCCAATTTAGAGATGGAAGATTCACCGAGATGAACTTGTTTAAGATAAACAATTGCAGGTGAAAGTATTTGAACAGCAAATCAAAAATTGAAAAGAAAACTCTTTTTATGGAAAAAAATAGATTTGTGTAGATTAATTATCTCTGATTAATGAAAATTTTGATTTTTTTCTCATTGAGAAATGCTTCACATTCACAGTAGTGAAACATACGAGCAATTTGATAAAAAAAACATTCCAACGTCCTAAATTTATTTCCAATTAGCACTCCATGCAAAATCATACCCTAATGCAAGAAATGTGACCACGAGAATATTACGACTGATGTTCTTACTTCAAGGAAAGGATATCGTGCACATTGAGCCCTTACATACTTCAATAATAACATACCGTTTATTATGGCTCTAATTCGAAACAATACTTGCATGTATAACCAGCGCGGCTATTAATGAAACATTATATCAGCAGTTGCTCTGTGTGCAAACTACTTGCATCAATTATATAACATAGGACATACTCTTACATACTCTGTTCAACAATTTCGGTAATTACCCTATCTAATGTTATTATAATCATCCTCCGAGATACTAATTAAACTCAAGGGGCAGAGTCACGAGACATACGCATATGGCCATATATCAATACACAATCCTTGCCGCTCAAGAGTCCTTAGATGTTCGTTATGAATTTGAGTTGCACATAAGCTAGTCATTTTATCAAATTGAGTCATATAATTCAATAATTGCAGTCTGACATATTTGCTGTTAACTTAAGATGGTGTTTTTAAATAAAAGCCAATTAAAAATATTCCAAATCTTACTGTTTACTTTATGAAAAGTATTTAAGATGCTTTTGTAGCTTTGCTGTGGCTAATATAATTTTAAGCCTATTTAATTGTTTGTTATCCTGCAAGCCCTTGTTTGTCTCAACCACAACTCAAGACAAGATCGTTTGCTAATGAAGCATCGTACTGGAATATATAATATGTTATCATTGCAGTACTCATAAGGAATCAGTTAAATCCAATGCCAAAAAGCGAATGTAAATTTACCAGAATTAATCCGAATGGAGCAAGAGCAATTCACTTATTTAAAATTTTTAGTCTGAATGAGGCAGATTTTCTGGATGGAAAAGAAACCAAATCTTTTTAATTTTTTGTGTAATTTGGATGTTTTTCATTTTAAAAAATGTTCAATTCATCAAAAATCATAGCTAAGTTAAATGCATAAAAAATAAGGATGAAAAACTACCTTATCTTTTTCTTACCCTTCGATAGAAATCAAATCAAGACCTCGCACGAATCAGGGACTTTGTATCAAAATTTTTTATAGATCTTACTAAGAATCAGGCCAAGCTGGTATCAACATGTTTTTTTTATAATCTAACTTATTAAGTAATGATTTTTGATATTCCAGCAATTACAAATTCGCTATCCACATTGACAAAACGGTCTAAATTTAGCGGTTAAATTTAAAGTTTAACTCTAAAAGCAATATTGGGAGGAATTGCTTTCACTTCATTGATATAAGAGGATCTGCGATCCTTCGCTCGCCACTACAGTCATTAATAGAATATCCAAAATCGAGAAGAGTCAAAAAAATCCACAAGAGTTAAAAAAAGGATCATATCATTTTTTAAATTCATATTTTGTGATTCTTGATAAAAATTCGCCTATCTATTTTTTGTGGATTTTTTTCCAGGATATTTGAAAATATGGTTCGAATTTTATGTAATTATCCTTCATCAGCATTCTATTCCAGATAAATATTCTTAATTGTTTGCAGATATGACTCGCAGTTTTCATGTAGAGAAGCGGAAATTGGATATTCGATTTCTTCTATTGCGATCCATCTCATATAGTTTCCCATATGTTTACAATTTTGCGCATAATTTTCAAATGAGATTTTTAAAGTAACTTTGCAAATTTTGAAAGAACGTAACCACTTTCAAGGCAGTGAACAATTTTCAAAGAAATGCATCGATTTTAAAGAATTATTAACGATCTAAAAGGATAGCTAACGATATTTAAAGATAGTTAACGATCTTTAACAATATTTAGCAATCTTTAAAGGTAGTTAACAATATTTAAATATAGTTAATGATCTTTATGGATACCTAACAATTTTTATAGATAGTTGTTAACTTTTACAATTTTTTTAGAGAAGTGTTGTCAACTATTCATCAAAAGCGTGACTTCGTTTGATGAGACAGTCAACCAATTTATGGTGCTCATAATCGTTCATATATTCAGATGAACGCAATAAAATGGAAAGATTAATATCAACATATACTTTACTGGACAATATTCATCCAACACGAGCTCGGACTCTGCGAATCAGGGCAACTATCGCTGCTGCTAGAGGGTGGTGTGACTAAGGATCGTAATTTATCGATTCAATGACATTCTCAACAACTTGGCCTACATCCGTCCACTGCAAAGAAATTTTAAGCAAATATCTCCAACTAAAATCCTAAAAGATGCAACAAGTGCAGCAATTTAAGACATCGGACCATTGTTTATGCCGTACATTCAGTGAATAGGCTGAAAATAAGTTGGAAATTGAGTCTCATTTTTATTTCCAAACCATTTCTGGGTTAATGAGTTTGTAAATGAGGCAATTTGCCGTTTTATGTGTCAGAATAATCCTGAAGAGACTTTGGCTGCCTCTTAAAACACCATGGTTAGCTATCTCTGATTCTCATTAACCTGAAGGACAGTTTTAAACTACCACACTATTTTCATCTAAACTGTAAGGCTTTCCGAAGCCGAAAGATACTTTGGCTGTATATCAACTTTCGCAAATACGCGGAAGCATCACTGTTAGCCCAGGTTGTAACGACAGAAACATTTTCCACCAAAAAAATTCATTGTTACCACCAGAAAAGATCAGGACACCAGCAACAACTGACAATGTTCACCGCTTTGAATGGAGCTCAAGCTTCGCGCCCTAAACTGACTCGGGACGTAGTCCTTGCTTTAAAATATTATTTGAGCACCCTCTGATTGTATTATAACCTCATACAATCGAACTGTGAATCGAAGAGGCATTTTCCTTTTTCGTTAGACGAAAATTCAAAAAGGAAATTCGTTAAGTGGGAGTTAGCTCCGCACTTTACGCCACGCCACCGACCCATTCACAGCCAGGTCCTTTGCCCGATCAGGTGCAAAGAGGATATCGAGCGAGCAAGCGAACAAATATGAAGGATGTGCCCCATCGCACGGGTGGGCGCTAGGAAATGAAAAGGAATAGGTTTACCTTTTGCTATCGGATAACCAATTTAGAATCCCAGATAAGAAATGTCATCGACGAGACGAAGTCACAAGTGATTTGAGGAGCATCGGATCAGATTTTTTTTTTTGTTGTGCTTCCTTCGAATATCTTTGATGATGAATAGCTTTTGGCTGTGAACCTGTGGTTCTAGGACACCGAACGGCATATGACGGAAGGAAAGAAGGAACGACGACGCTTATGGAGATTACTTAATGGGGGTAAGGACGAGTCATGTTGAAATTGAAATAACGATAAAGTTTGTTCAGTGACTTAATTGTAATTACGATATCAAGTTTGCAATAATTGTCCTATTACGGGACAAATAGGATTGAGATTGATTTGATTTTGAAAAATCTGAGAGACCTGGTATTAGTGTGAACATTATGAATATCTTCATTGTTGATGGAGCAATAAAGAACATAAAAAACCAGTCAAAACGATTCTTTTTCAATACTGGAAAAAAGTCACGTACATTCATATCCAAAGTAATTTATCCATTTAAATAAATTACTTACCGTGTACGTTTCTTTTCTCTTATTAGCTTTCAGATATTTTTCTGATGGTTCCAGGAAATACCCTTTGATTCCACAGCAAAGCCCTAACCAAAGAAGATTAAGGACTGGATAGAAGGAAGCGTTGGGTATCCATGAAGTGACCATGCACATTTCGTCTAAACATTTATGGGTTGTAATTGGACAAAAAGACAGAAGACAATAAACTATTGCATATTCGAATGGATTCTAGTTCATAGATGAATATTTTATTAAATTATTAAGAAAACTGGGCACAGAAGCATCAATGTTCATATTCTACAAATGTTCGAATCAAATGTAAGCACGAAGAATTTAAGAGAAATAATATTTACTTGCAAGTCATATTCTGCGACCGCAGGGTCAACGCAACAATTGGCAAAAACAAACGAAACTCGAAACGTAATTTATTCCAAATATGTTTTATTCAAGTATTCTCCTCCATCCTTTTAGTTTTATCAACAGAAATGATGGAGGAGAACATCGGTAACTAGTGTAAATGACAATTATGTTCACAAACCTCGTGAAATAATACCACCCACCAAAAGCTTAACTCAGACAAGCCTGATGTAAAAAAGCGAAGTGGTGATCGCAAAAACAAATTGAATGAAATTTTTTCAAAACTATTTTAAACACCGTCAAGCCAAAAATATAGCTTGTCAAATCCTGAAACGGAAGGAAAGCCAACCTATATTGTACTTATAAAATATGCAGCCTCATTTTCCATCGCTAAAAACACATTTAATGGGGGTTGCTTTTTTACCGATTTTGCACTCGCAAACACCCAAAACTGGGAAAGTTTCATCACAGTCGGATCAATTTTGTGTGATGTTTCAAAAAAGTGACTGGAAACCAGGATATCTAACTTCAATATTTGTCTGTTCATCAGTTTGCTCACTGCTTACGCGTTGATGAATATCTTTAGGCATCCCTTTTTTATCGAGGTTAGTGAAAATCATAACATTCTGCACACTTGTCCTTCAGTTTTATTTATGTTCCATAAAAATCACGAACAAAGTCACGAAAACTAAACGAAACAAAATAAACCAAGAAAAACAAGATAGAAAATTTGTTTTTGTTCAAGCAAAATAATTTTTTTGATCTGGAATGAAGTGTTTATAATGGGAAAAATACATCTTTTTTGTTTATAACAGCACTAAAACTTTTGTGAGAAAAAGCACTATATTGAGAAAATCTTGCTATTTTCTATAGCTATTTTTTTAAACCTTTTTTTGGGAATCAAAGGTAACTTACGAGGAAAGTTCAGAAAGTATCGAACCTGACACATAGATGGCATCTGTCGGAATCATCTAGGTTTCAAGCTGTCACACTAACTAAATGACATTTCTCTTTAGATTCTCCCCAGTCATTCGATCGACGCCATTGTGGATACTTCCCTTTTATTCTTTTGCGTTACGTTACGTTTTGTAGTATTGTAAATAAGATTAGAATAAATATTGGTAATCTCATTATTACAACAAATGTAGCAATTATCAACTAGCACATTTACAGTACCGGCCATTGCGCGGCTCAGCAAGTAGTAAATTATATAAGAGACCTTATCGTCATTTACAATGAAAAAGGTTGTAAGTGCAGAAAAGTTCATTAAATTATGTAGGACGATCGTGAAAGTGCGTAAAATAGTAGAGATGGTAGATATTCCAAAATGTGCAGTAAATTGCATTTCGATTGAAAATTTGTATATGGGAAAGATATCCGCAAGGAGGCTTTCCCGTTTGCTCACGGTGGAGCAGACTAAAAGATAGTCATAAAAATAATAGATCAGAATGTCTGGCGAAGTTAACCCCGAGTTTTGCATAAATTTGTAAACAAGGATGAAACTTTGGTTCATCACTTCACACCTGAGAACTTTAAAAACCAGGACCAGACAGAGAGAATCGGCTCGAAACAAGCGCAGACAGTTTCAACTAATGGTAGGATTATTTAGTCAGTTTTTTGTGATGTATATGACATAGTATTCATTGATTATCTTCAAATATAAAAGAAAATCAACTGCGAATACCTTTTATGCACATTCATTGGAGCCATTGAATGATGAAATCAATAAACAAAATAGTCGCAATTTACGAAAAAAGATGTTGTATTATCACCAGCTCGCAATAAACTTATCGTGATACCCAAAATTAATGCAATAAAATTCAAATCACTATTTTATCCATCTTACTTGCAAAATTTAAACACATCGAAATCCTTTTTTTTTCTCGGAATAAAATTTTTTTCGTGGATACTGTGGTTGATAATTATTTTGACAAGCTCAATAAATCCCATTTTAAGGAAGGTATCGAAGCAATTGAACATCGCTAGGAGAAATGTATCGGACAAAAAAGTACCTACATTGAGAAAAATAATGTAAAATTTGGCGTTTTCGTTTTTAGGTCGAGTATTTTTTGGACTATCATCGTAGAATTGCAATGCAACTAATTTTTTATTTCCCCGATAGTATTGAAAAAATATTATTTAATAGTTTAGCTTGTCATATAGAAGAAAAAATCAGATGAACATATTACTTAATATTATTTAAAACGAACCAATTTCCACATAGCATTTTTGAACAAAACCTTCACTGCAACATTTCAATCATACATTTTAAGGTGTGTACGTGGCGTTAAACTACATTGGTTTGCAAATACTTCGCAGAAAAATATCTACTTTGCCGAAATACTTCCACTTGTTTTTGTGCTCCCCAAACTAATACTATGCATGTTTCCGGAAACAAGCCTTTCAATGGAAAATCATACAATTAAAGTTAGAGCCTGGGTTAGTCCGAAGGTAAATCTAAGTGTCATGTATCCAAAAAAAACAATTGTTAATTTCACTCTCACTTTGAATTAGTAAAGACTCCTGGGTATTTCGTATTGTGTCCGGCTTATTATTTGCTATATCATAACGAATGGCTACTTTGGTGAAAAGGGCGTACAATAAATGGACATAATTTTTATGGAAACATGGCTTCATAAAGTTTGTTTCCATATTTGCAATCACACGGTATTGAAGCTAACTCACTACAATATATGATTTTCTCCATCCAGTATTTATAAATAAACTGTCCTGAAAGTTATGCAGGAATATCCAGAAGCGTTGCATGAATGAATCTGGCAAGAGGACATCAATTATTAACTTTTTATCAAGTAGTCAAACACTTGTTTCGATGAAGAAAACAGAGTAACCAGATTTGATAGTCAAGATAGTAAAATTGATTTTAAATTATTGTCCAGTATTGTAAGAAAATCTGCAGAACGGTAGACTTGAGGTGATATTACCATAGAATCAATATGAATGAAAGGTACCCAAGAAGATATTGGACCATAGAGGGAAACAAATTTGATTCTCCAAATTTTAGTTATATTTTGAATTTTAAAAATCATTTTCGAGGGTTTTTAATATAAGTGCTGTGCCACAATTTCTTGTGAAATGAATAGTTTAAATCATAAAATCATTTTTTCGACTGACACATTTTTATTGTTTTCAAAAAAATGCTCTTTGTTTACTGGTTCAAGTGTTAGCCTCATAAATCTGCCAGAAGTTGATATCCTTACTTTCGAAATTCTCAAATTGTTTGAAGCATAAAAAATCTAAATTGTTGTTAAAAAAGAACCAGTATTTCTATAAGTAGATGTGTTTACATGTTTTGCGAGGACTGCCAGAAAGACTCATAAACTGGGTCGTCCTTCAGAACCGCAATAATATTTGCAGGGAATTAAGTCCAAACATCACCGCAACTCTTTAGCTTGCATATAATGGGTTTTTTTAGAATTTTTTCTGACTCTAAAAATTGATACTTAAACTATACAATTCAGGATACTCTATTCAAATCTTCAAAACAGCGACTTTTTCGGATTTTCTTTTTCACTTTCAACTATTATTTTATTCTCATGAATTTATACGCAAAACAAGCGATACCATGACAAAACTTTGAATGTTTCGTTTATTTTTCCAGATATACATTTTTGGGACATTTCAGGAGTCGGTTTGTGAACGATTTTATTTAAACATTGATTCTAGCAGCAATGTGATAGCTGAGCTCATCTAAAGAGAAAAATAGTTCACACAGGCTGTACTACTTCCAAAAACATTCTGAAAATCTAAAATTTTGGTATCGAGAGACAGGATACAAATCGTCCTTTTATGTCATATGTGTGCAATTCTATTCTGGTAAATCGAAACGATTGTGAAAATCAAAAAAAACTACTTTTTCAGCTTAATATGCAGAATTAAGGTTATTTTTTATCCCATTTAAGGAAAAATTGTGATTCTTCACTGAAAATTTGTTCAAACTTTTGAACCCTATATCAAATCCTGAAGCAGTAATTTTAGTATTGAATACGAAAAATTAAAATAATTCAACCATATATCTAGGATCTCAGGACTTTGTTTATTGAGTCGAATGTTTTTTATTCATTCGTAGAGTCAAAAGGTATTCTGAAAAAAACCATGTTAAATATTATGATCTACCGATTTCCTATATGCAAAAACACGTAAAGGAGCACAAGTGTGAACAATTTCCGAAAGTTCGACAGCAATTTTAATACAAAATTACTAAATTTCAGGTATATCTCAAAGTGTGGTCTGATGAAATTTCACTAAAAAATTAAATGCGTTTATTTTTCCATGTGCTAGCAATTTGTAATTTTAAAGAACGAAACAATGAACAACATTAGATGAAGAAATAATGCAAGGAAAAAGTTTGAAGAGCTTTGGTTAGTACAATTTAAAAATAAAAATAAAATAAAATAAAAAAAAATATTAAAAAAATTGAGAAAAGGTTAATAAAACTATTATGTATTCCACTAAATTTCTGTTCAGCTTTTCAACTTTCGATTGTTTCACGATAGTTTCGAATCTAATTATTTTATGTTCAGAATGAGGTGACTCAAGATTAGTGTATTAGTTTTCATATCGGTTCAGAGAAAAGATGATTGAATCAAACCTATGAAATCTTCAATCAGATAAGCATCTGCTAAATGTGATATCTTGCTAATACTAAGCCGTTCAATTTCTTTGTAGCTTCTTAAATATTTTATAAATTGAAAAAAATTCTCTAAAAATCCATAATTCATATATAAACGCAACAACCATTAACACGTCCTCAACAAAAGCCAGATCAAGTGCGATTCATCACCAGCTGACGGTTCCTACTCCACCATATCGCCACATAAAATGCTGCTCCACATTCATGAATTTGGGTTTTAAGTACCATTCAATCCCTCCGCCCCATTGGGAATTGAAAAGGACAACAAAATTAAAATCTAACTTGAATTGAGTAGCGGCGGCAACATATAAGCGTCGATTAATCATGATTACTTTTATCTGGAATGCCCTTCTGGTACTTTCGTTCTTTTGCCTCGGAAAAGTTTTTAATTCAGGATTTGTAGCTTCTCAATTTCCGTGTGAGTGAATCAGGTGGTGGATGGAGAACAACAAGCGGTACAGTACCACGAACGGACATGAATCCAATTTAATAAGTAATTAATCACAACTCCACTGCTTTCCACTTCGTAAACAAGGTTCATTGGAACATAGCGAGCAGGAGCCAACCACTCGCAGATCGTACAAAGTGAATTTATATTGAATTCAGTTAGAAAAAGTAGTCAAACGACCGCTAGTGTGCAACTTGCGACGGAAAAGGATAATTATCTTTACCTTATGGTCAGCGTCTCCTTTGGCAATCAATCACTGAACACTTAGCGAACGGTCACCACAAAACCAAGCACTAACATTTCACGAGATTCTAGTCTTGTTATTTCTTCGGGAGCAGCCAAAAAGTTTGTGTTTTGAAAAACTGCCTCCAGAAACTATCACACATGAGAAATATGGTAAGTGCAGAACAGATGTCGACTCCACATTTTCTCACTGTCTACGTGGAGCGAACTGACGAACCGTTTCGTTGCGCGTCAACTAACAGACTGACTGCTTCCATCCTATGGCATTCACCCTATTCGACTTGAATGACTCCCGGAACAATCCTGCGGGAAGATCCTTAGTTGGGGAGTCCTCGACCGGCCAGAAGCCAAGAGCCGTAAGCCAACATGAAGCCAGGACGAGAACCAAAATTAGAGCCCAGCAGCCGCAGTGAGGGCCAGCAACGCATACAGTCTCCGCAGTCACTTGGTGTCATACAGCTTCTTGCATCCAACCACCCATCCCAGCTACCCCCACTCACAGATAACTGTTGAATATTCGCATGAAAGCAACAGAAGCAACTCAACCCCGATACTTGTTGCGCCTTGCAAAAAGGATACACGGCCACGAGCCATGGAGCATGAAGTGGAGAGTGGAAAACGTAATCCGTTTAAGGAAGACACCTGTGGGTAGAAAGCCAGTGAATGGGCGCAAGTTAAAAGGGGTGGAAAGTTACGAAACGAGGTAATACAACAGCACGGGATGCTTTGTCGCCTGTAGATCGTGGTTTTCCAAGTTGTGTTGCATGCACAATTGTCGGAGCTGCCATTAGTTTGGAGGTTTTTAAAATCGAACAACAGCATGTAGAAGATATTATTGCATTTTCTGAACAGTTTTCAATAAATTATTGGTCAAGTTGAACAAAAAAAAATTATATTTGAGAAACAAAAACTGAAGATTACTGTAAAATTATTTTAATTGACTGTGATTCAAAACGTTAAATCATTGCAAATTTCATTATCAGCAAATCATCGGTATCAAGGGACACAAGAACATAAAGGATTATTCTATGGACTAGCAAATTTAGATGCGCTCAGTTCATAATTCGTTCATTTTTCAATGAAAGTCATTCATTCTAAATCTACATAAGGGTTCAAGCCTAGGGGTTGAAAATTACTTTGCATGAAAACATACATCTTGTACAAAAATACTTCCAAATAATCGAATTTTTCACTTCCTTGGTAGAACATAATTTTTCAGAATGCAAGTTGAATGTCGAAATAATAACGTTTATCCGGCATGCCGGGAGACAGGAGCTGATTGGTATCTTTTTGAAGATGTTCACCTCAAAACGTTGAAAATAAACGTTTACCAGGTGTATAAGCTTAAATCCACTGTTTGGTCATAGATGACGTGAGTGAGCGTATTAAGCTACCATGGACACGCCATACTTCTTTTTATGAGTTTGAAATCTGTCAACATTAATCAGTTCACAATGTCAGCAATTCATAGAAAAACATACATTTTTCCTTGGGTAATCATGTCTAGTATTGTGCCAGAAAAAGAGCGTATGCGGGAAACTTTGCTTTTCTGCTTCAATTTAAACAAATCGGTAGTTAAAAACAATTCCAAAATGGAGATAATGATTAGTGTGTCTTTACTGCCCTGCCATTTGAAAAGACGTTGAGATCGTCTCGAAAACAATGGGCAAGCAACGTTTCCCTTTAGGTTAAATACTCGTTACCAATAAAGGTTACGGGTGGGCCCGGCCTACCGTAGAAATTCGGATATCTACCTTAAAAAATAATCTAATTTAAAGAAATTCAAATAAGTTATCATGAACCGAACTACATAGATAATTTTTTTTATCATTTTTATAATACATACAAGTTGGAACATTACTTAAGCTAGATATGAGATACAGATTATCAATTAGAAAATGCAGATAAATATTTAAATAATTTCAATAATAATTAAACTCGCTAACGCTAAAACAATTTTTAAAGAATATTTATAATGAATAAGTTATCGTTCCTTAAAATTAATTTTTCAAATTTTTCTGTTCATAAATTGTAACGGTTCCTTAAAATTACAGGTACATCTTCCTCTTTCTTCAATGCAATCACTCACAATACAGATAATTTTGGTTGTCGGAAAAATTTGATTTTTATTTTAATCAATAAAGTTTGCCTCCAATGCCTAAAATTCCGTCTTGTTTTTTTCTTCACAAAATTGTTTAAATTAAATTAAAATTTTTTTGGACGGTCATTTTTTGATTATTTACCGCTCACGGTTCAAGAACAATAAAAAATACAATTTTTTTTCTAGAAATTGTTATAGGAAATCGCTTATTCTATGAAAAATCAACGGAAGAAAAGATTTTTCTAGCATCGTTTAGAAGTTATAAGCCTGAAACCGTTTTTCGGCGATGTTCGAAAAAAAATCCACGCCATACCTAACTAGTGAATAATTCAAAAAAAAAAAACAATATGAAGAATGTCTCCACAATTTTATAAAAACATTACGAGGCTCTTGTATTGTGTGTTGGGTATGTCTGCAAAATTTCAAAAGTTTGCAAATAATTTTTAAATTTGAAAAATGTTACGCGTTTATTTTTTTTTAAATTTTTTCCAAAGTTTGACATTGAATATTATGTTACGTATGTGAATGTTATGTACTCAATGTACTCATAGAATTACAAGCGTACTATATGATGCCGAAACAAGAAGTTTATGGCATTTTTTAGACAAAAAGTTCAAATTGTTAAAGTAAGTGTAAGAAGACATTTTTTAGTGTGAATAATGTATCATTTTTTTAAATAAAAGTCTCTGTTTAATTAATTTTCAAATAATAAAAAGTAGTGAAAATTTTCCAATTCTCAGAGAAATGCAAGCACCTTAATAATATTCAGATTATTGAACAAAAACCATGATTGAAATTTACTCGGATCACTTTCAAGAATTTGGTAACAGCAAATCAAATGCATTTTAACAGAAAAACAACTCATTCATAACCCCAAAAATGTGAAATTAAGTTAATTGAAGAACCTGAAAAGAATAAGTTAAATAAATCAAAAACAGGACTACCAAAAGCTGCTCTGCATTACCAGTCTTTTAAATTTGAAATTCACTGACTGAAAATAGAGTAGTACAAATCAGCACAATTTCAGTCAATTTGTCCTTCATTATCTGAAAATTCAGCTGAGATATTAGAGAATGCGCAGGAGTTAGTTGAATATTAGCGAGTGATAGCGGAAGGAAGCAAAACAAATGGAATATCAATTTAACCAGAGTAAACACTAAAATCGAATCTTTCATTAAGTCTCTCAAAATCTGCAATGTGATAAATTTTGAGAGCGAAGATAATATCAACAAAGGTGAAGAATATAAATTGACATATTTTTTTAAACCGTAATAATTGTAGTGCTAATAATTATTATAGATTTATAGTTAAGCACGGTTATCCCAAATCCTTTCAAGACGCTCTTGCATTCCTTTATGGCACTCATTTTTTTGTCAAAAAATAAGAAAATAAGATGCATCCTAATCATGGTAACTCCGATAAAAAGTAATGATCCAGACTGCACCTACAGACATAGGAAGAGAGTTGATTTTGACCCAACAGCCTCCAAATTACTTGGCAAGGAGGAAATAGGAAAATCACGAGGAAGAAGCTTTGGGCTTCAATCCCATCATGTGCTTTCGCTACGAATTAAATGTTTGGAGGAAACACCGGTAATCCAGAAGCATGCGCTCTGGACATGCTTGGAAGCATGTGAAGTAGAAAGTCAAAAACTGTAGTGTCTTCTCTGCAAGTGCAAACACAGGAAGGGTTTCACTTTGCATCCCTCTATATATATATTATCAATGACTTTGGTTCGAATAGTTTTACGTAATTTAAATAAAATCAAAAGAGATGAAAAGGCAGAGTCTGTGAATTTTATTGAATAGTTTATAATAAAATAAAGAAAATATTATCTCCAGATGTACCTTTTATTTCAGTTGAAAACATTAAAAAATCTTTTCCGGAATTCAAAGAAACAACTAAATAATCATAGCTACACTTAATTTTTTTTATTAGAGAATAAATTAAAAGTTACTAGCATTCTTGAAAAAAAATCGCTGCCAAATAGTTTTCCGAAAGATTTTGGTCATTTTTTAATCAATCGAAAATAGTTTCAGGAAAGAAAAATACTTTTTTAAGCCTTGATAAGTAAAATTTCTCACTTTTTCTGAAGAAAGAAGTGAATACCAATGAAAAGAATTCGATGCATAACTATTCTTTCGCAGCATTACTCCAGAAGATCCTTCTGTAATGAAAATGCTAGAAAAATGAATTTGAATAAATTTTGCTTTGGGGAATGTATCTCTGAAAATTCTGGTGATGATCAATATTGTGAGAAAATTATTATTATTGATGCTATGACAATTTAAAAACAAAATATTTTGCAATGTATTTCAAAAAGCTTCTGAGAGCTTCCAAAGTAATTTGCTTACCAAAAAAATGGTGGCTCGATTATTTGATTAAAAGTTTTGCACAGCAAAATGAAAGCTTTCGTGTACAATTTGAGGATTATGAAAAAACAAACTATGTGTAAACTATCAATACCAATTGATTAAGTCCTTTTTCAGCAGGATTTTAACTTTTTCTCCAAAGATTTTTGAAGAAATTAACACAGTGTTTTGGGAAAAAGTCTAAGGCATTTAGGGAAATGGTTTAAATCATTTGAGAAATTCTAAATGTAACAAAATTTTATGGAAATAATTGATGGGAAGTATGAAACACCTCCTACACATAACATTTCACACTAAAACATATTTACTGTAAGTATGCTGGAAGTAGAAACCTTTTCAAAAACTCTTCTTATGTTTTATTTAGGCAAAAAATTGTTGTCGAGCTAGTACAACATTGCATGGATGAAATATTAATTAATTAAATAGTTAATAGTAATGGTAAACGATATCGGATACATTCCAACGTTATAATAATTTGGGCACTTTCATCACTCCAACCGCACATTGGGCGCCATTTATAGTGGAATATAAAATAACAAACGCAAAGGATGTGACAGGATTCAAAGCTAGTAAAACTTTTGCCTCGCTGACTGCGAGGAAGTTCTGTCTCACGGACTAAACAACGACCTTTTTCTAGTCGTGCAGACAAATTTTGAGTTCAATCTTTCCAAAACTAAAGGTGCTGTGACTCCTGGCAGGCCAACTCGGATTCGCACGTTATGTCGTGGTCCACCATTTGGCCGATTATAAAATACCGACAAAACCATCAACAATTCCAAAAATCAATCATCAAATTTCAAGACGATATCTACTACGTTACCCTACAACTTAATCTTGCACGTGTTTCAGAGAAAAATCCCAATCAAGTCCTACCCAGAAGTGAAAAAATTAAACTACTTTTAACGACGAAGGACTAAATCTCGAGACATATGATCGACACAACCAAACGCGTGAGCAAAAAATTTTTGTGTGGGCGTGCGTTCTCATGAGCTCAATCATCACTGGCGGTGCTCATCAGACATAGACCTAGCTGCCTGGGATCACCTAGGTCTTGTGTTACCGCATGTTTAGCGTAACTAGGCTCATCATGCATGGGTGGGCCCAGGCAGTTCGATCTATACTTGGTGAGCATCGCTTAGTGGATTCATCTAGTTATTGACAAATCTATCTACACTACAGTCAAAGTCGCATTTAGCAATTTCAATGTAGCAATTGTGGTTGTTATATTCTTCTCTCGGCTTCAAAATTTAGAATTTATATGTATGTGCGCATGTTATTACTATAGGAGATGAATTCTATTGAGTGCTGTTCAAAAGTCGGTGAAAAATGCTTCGAAGAATAAATGGCTGAGTTTCAGTTTCCACGGTCAAATGTAATTTACAAAATATGAAAGATCTCTCATCGGAACTTCAGCCGGCAAGATAGACCAGTGAGTAGCACGCGGACAAGCAACGTGAAGTGAAAGCTGCGAATCATGTTTTGTGGCCATCATTGCGTCCACCAGCAACCAATGATGATGCGACTGCAGATTGGAATGCGGCTGGCAATTCAGGTTGTATGAGGTGGTCTTTACTTGAAAAAAATCCACCACACAAATTCGATGGAAACACCGTAGAGTTCCGCGCCCTTCATGAAATGTGAGCATAGCAAAAGATTCACATGCATTATCGTCGATAAGACTGTCGTAAAAATTGTTCAAGATTTGTATTAGCAAATCAAAGAGTGAGCATCAGACTTATATATTTGAAACTCATTTAAATGTAAATACTGTAACATAGAACTCATTCAAACGGTTTTCATCAACAAGCTGCTAATGAATTTTTTTTCGTAAACTGATTAAGGAGAATACTAACATAACTGAAGGGTGAGAGAAGTGCGAAAGAAGTTGATATTTAATGGCCTAATATGTATTTAAAAAAACCACAAGCAATCCAGGGGAAAAATTCGTGAATGTTAACAACCAACAACAACTGAATTCATCATTTGCATCTTTTGACGAAAAACAATTGATGACTTGGATGTAGCCATTCCCAACGATACCAAAAAAATCAAGAATAAAACATTGCAGAAAGATTATGGCATCCATTTATTAGGATAGTGGAGGAACTATCATGGTAGAATATTTAAAAGAGTGAGTCATATTTACGGGTTTTACTACGCAACGCAAATAAGAAGGTTGCGGAAGGCTATTAAAAAAATAGACGACACA
Source organism: Oxycera nigricornis (assembly GCA_963942545.1). Lineage (NCBI taxonomy): Eukaryota > Metazoa > Arthropoda > Insecta > Diptera > Stratiomyidae > Oxycera > Oxycera nigricornis. The sequence goes on from OZ012660.1 coordinate 23,564,562, forward strand.
AACTGCAAAAAGCAGTCCTGTTTCAACAACAAAAAAGTACCCACATACAAAACTGTGATGACTGATATCTGTTATTTGAGAAGCAAACTTCTAAGTGATCAAAGAAAAGCAACATTTTAAAGATCTAGCCCTTTAACCTCTTTCCACGGTTCAAGCAACCGCTCAGTGGCTAGAAATTTGAAGTCAATGATTGCCGCTGAAGAGGCATTCCGCGAGCGTCAAGAAAGCCACTTTTCCTAAAGATAGATAGGCTTAGAAAAAAGATAGATTGATTTTATCAACTGTTCAGGACACTATGCAGAAAATAATTAAAATTTAAAGCCATGACCGTTGTTTTACATATTCATGTTCATTTCTTTTAGATCATCACTCGTATGTGAATTTGTGAAAAAATATTTGAAAATATGAATTGAAGGTAAAATAAGAATGAATATGGAAAACATTCGACCCTATTTGAGTCAGAATCTTTCACAAAGTACTTCAAAGTATTCTCTGTACTAACATGTATGTATGTGCTCAGATAAAAATATGGAAGCACTTATAAATCTCTTAGCGAAAAATGAATCATAGATAATGAGGTAAATGGTAAAAACAATCGTTTAACGCAATATTGACTCCTGTTATCCAACTGACTGTGATAAAACTCAAATAAACCCACAGTCTAGGTTTTTTTTTTGGAATCGAATGTAATCGATTAAAATTGGGCTGAAATTTTAAAACTTACAAAAATATCATAAAAATCTAGTATTTGGATACATTTCCATTTTCTTTTCAATTAAGCGTTTATGTTTCATTTTACCTGTCTAAGTTGACCCGAACTTGTTTACTGGTATTGCAAGGAAATCAAAGCTTAGTGAAAAGAGTAATCAGAAATTCAGAGGAAAGGACTTTTTTATCGGCACCGCTTTATTTCTCCTGCTCCCTCTTGTACATTTCCTCATTCTATCGTTGTCATCCATATCTCAAACGTTAGCTTTTCAGCTAGTGCCTGTTGTGCCAAGCGATGTATCCTGATTTACAGAGCAGCATCCTTGGCTGTGGTGCAAGAAGCAAACGACTCAGCCTCCAAACGAAGTCACCTCCACCCACTGTCTGCTGCTTCCACTTCTGAGCAAGATGTCGTACCATCGCTTTTTACCAGGACATCCTCCATCCAAATCCTTCTGATAGCAGAGCACTTGCAACAATACGACACCTGCTTTGGGATTATTTCGATTGTTTGTCCCACTTCCCTAATCAGATCTTTATCAACGTTGGGCTGCCCCGCACTTGCCCAAGAACTCGAGGAGTGGTGAAGAACCGAACAGAGGTGGCTCATCAGCTACAAAATAATATTGCTGGAGTCGTCCTTGCATTGGTTATGGGCTGTATTAAAGATAACGACGCGACGTAAGTAGACGCGAGGTGGCAATCGACATGAAAGGGTTGCGAAAATTGGAAGAATGGCAAGAATTCAAAAGTTTATGGGAACTTCGCACCCTTCTTTATTTGCGCGAAATTTTAACAATTCACTTGCGGCTTTATCTTGAGGAAAGGTGTTAACTAAGGGTTGCGATGGCTTGATTAGCTGCGCTATTTCGATTGATTGAAAAGCCTGTAAATGGGTTTTTTTTTCGATGATTCCTTGTCATATCGCAATTGTATCGTTGTTTCAAGTGTGAGTGGAACAACTTCGATGCACAAGTTAAGATGGAAAGTTGAAAACTTTTCCTAAGAATGGAAACAAATTATTTGCAGGAGAACGCAAGAAAAACCATCAGATTTCTCAACACTTTGTCTATAGGGTATCTAAAAACAAACTCTAAACCAATTATAATTCTTATTTATTCAAAATTTTCTATTACCACACGCATCCAAGGCAACAAGGAAAGGAAAGGAAATGACCCTTGTACTAGGATTCAAATAGCTCTACAATACCCTTGGGGCAGAAGCAGCGTTCAAGGTAATGAATATTTACTTATCCTGTTTAGGGATGATTGAGGGGATCCCCGAAGCACGTGACAAATTTTTGAGTTGATTGTAGCTTATGAAAAATTTCTATGGAAAGTCAAATTGGTGGTAGCTTCGCGTTGAATCGAATCGCCATTGATTAAAGATACTGCGGCAGCTATATTTTGGGTGACCTAAAACACGGTGATTCTTATAATTAACAATTCATTGCGACCATTTTTCGGAATTATGTTTTGAATAAACATGACGTAAAAATTTACATAACATTTAAATACCCGAAAATCGGATTTGATTAAATGGAAGAAAAATATTTATCACTTCGTATTTTTGTTTAACGATTGGTTTACGAGAGGACAATCATTATTTTTATATTTTGTATATACGCAAATTTTTACGAGTCAGAAAATAATGAATGTTTAATAGTACACTTTTGAAATAGTTTATTTCATAAGGTACTAAGGGTTTTTTAAAAATATATGCAATCTGCGTTTAGAAATTGTTTTCTGGGAGGGAGTCTGAACTTCATGTCCTAATGGAAACATAAAATGGATGATTATTTTCCAAAGAAGCAGTATTGTGTAAATTAGTGAATTAGACCACGATGAGAAGTACAGGATGTTCTTATGAATTGAAGACTAGAAATGAACATCTATTTGAATTTTCTGCACTGTGCTAAGATGTTTTGAGAGCCCCACGGATGACTCCTATGTATATATCAAAATTACAGTCTGCAAACTGTATTGAATGAAAAATTATTCATTGAAAATTTTATGCACAATCATGCATGACGAAAACCATCAATATATAGATGACTGTGATATTTTGCTATTTGACTTAACGCCACAACTAAATAATCATCGGACAAACCTAAAATCTAAGCTGAAATTTTTACAGACATGAAAATATAAAGCATTGAATAATGGCCATACGCCGTGCCATCATACGTTAACTCGAAAAGACACAGGTAGCGAAATTCAATCCTTTTGGATGAGCAAGGATATTGGCTATGGCGACGTCAATGACGACGGCATAGTATGTTGGCGGTCATAGGACACGCCATCATCGATCGTTTTCAAAGTTGAAAAAAAAATTATATATATGACAGGATGCCTTATGACGATCGATACCAACGTCATAGAGCGTACCGCCTGCTTGCGTTGCCTTCAGTAACGGGCCATCGGGAAAGGATGCAAGCTTTAAAAACCATCGTAAGAAGAAAGAAGGTAACCGGATGCGACAATATTGCCATTGATTTATGATGCAATAAATTCATTTTTGTATCCTTTCGATGGTGCAAAGGACTTTGTTCGAGTACTTCTACAAGTTTTCGTTTACAAAATGCTGAGTGAGTGGCTAACAGTGTTACATGAAAATGTTTGTTTTTTAGTTCACCAGAATTTTTCTCGATTAATGTATCTTTCTAAACTTGATGTTGCCGATAAACTACTGACATGAAAGTTGACCTTTTCACATTTTTTATAAGCAATTGCTTATGGAATTGTTATTATGTTATATTTTTATTCAAGTGGAAATAAGTGCAGTAAGTGTTGAAGTCATCTGAACTTTCCATCATGATCAAATCTTGTAATTAATACAGTCAAAAGGGATGCTTTTGTATAAAAGGAAAATTCACTTTATGCTTCTGGTGGAATGTGACACTAAAACCTCTTTGCGAAAATCAATATTTAAATTCAGATTGCAAGTTTTTTTTGAAATCTTGTAACTGGAAGAATACGTCGACGATTAACCCTCCTAAATCAAACTTACAATTTATTTTGTTACATAATACTCACACTACGATGTATCAGACCACAATCAGATTTTTCCGTGATAACTTAACCAAGTATCCAAACAACATCATCATTTTTTAAAAGCCTTAAACTACCCAGAATTTCAAATTGAAAGAAAATAAAAAACAACTGAACTGTACAATTGCAATCTATTCATTTATCAACCGAAAAATTACTCCATCTAAAAGATGTCCTGGGGTCTTTCAGACTCATGTGACATCAATATTGCTGGTTTTCCAAATCCATTTGAACATTTTCATACAAATTATATGTTCATTCTGGATAAAATACCTCCTTTCAATGAGAAGTAAGCTATTTGATTATATCAAAAAGCAACTTTTTGAATTGGTTTTTGATAAATTCTTGACATTGTATTTCAAATTTAGAAGGGATGATAATTTCGAATGGCGATTTAATACATATGTATATTTTGTAATCCATCTTTTTTGCAGTTAAACCAATGTTTTGCATCAGAGATATTTCGAATAGTGTCTTGAGGGAATTATATTAGGTGTTGGTGCTGGTATAATCCCTCTATTGCCAGTACAAGTTAAATACAACATCCGAATTTTCACTTCACCGAAATGGTATCGATTGGTTTTCCCGAAAGTTATTCAGTTAGCATTTGAAGGTATATATTGCTATATATTTTTTACAAACCTAAATAAATACTTCCAAAAACATTGAATGCATTCTAATTTAAAAATCACTATTTACAATTTAAGTAAATATTTCCAGAGATACTATTTCTAGAGCAATCAATTTCTGTACTAAGATAGAATAGCTAATTTCTTCATTAAGATAGTTTCGATAAAAACAGGTTAACTACTAACAAACAAAACAATGTTAAAAAATAGCATCTTCAATCAGCAAAGTTACTTAATTATTTGAAAAAAAATCAAAAAGGAATAAAATATTTAGAGATATTCTTCCAGTGCTTAAGAACCACTACAGAAAATATTTCCGTATATAGAGAGGGGAAAAATGATCTCCAAAAAATTTCTATTCTTTTTTATATTTAAACATTGAAAGACACTATCCCGAAATAATTTTAGCAGTAAATAAAATTAGCCTACGTCTCCTTCATAAAAAAATAATTTGATTCGATCACAATATATTAGAACTTTACATTAAAAATAATGAACGAATTCGAATCGTTCATTAAATTGAATTTGGAAAAAGAGAGATATTTTATTCATTAATTATATTTTTTTTAATTATTCGCATCCTACATACAAATAGTTATTTAGAAGTCAAAAAACCTACTTTAGTCGCAATACTACGCTTTGTAACATATTTTTCTTTCGCCAATGTATCTGTACCTTAGCATGCATGTTGCATACGAATAACGCCCAACTATCGCCGCAAGGATTATTGAACATTAGAATCAACTCATCCTTGTAAAATTTTCGTGAGCCTTATGCAACGCATATTGTTAAACTATTAAGAATGGCTTGTTTGGTTCGCTTTCGTCGGTAGTAGCTTGCAGAATTGTAAGAATTTATACCATTGCTACCGTTACGTTTATAGCACATTGCCATCCTTCGGGATTGCCGCTGTACAACTAACAAGGCCACGTATCTACCATTGAATGTAAAAGAAAAAAACCAAATAATTGAAACAATAACCAAACCATATCTGTGAATGTTGTCTCGATAAGCAATTGTGTTATCCGTTCAACCGTACAACGAAACGATAATGGAATAATATTTAAGCTGTCTACGATTTACCGAAAAACGCTTAACACCTAACGAGACTCACTTTCAATTAAAGTGTAATGTTAACAACAATCTTACAATCTATTGTTTTGCAGCCATTCATCATAATTAAAGTCGGAGCGATTCAAAATCGTGTATTTCGAGAATAGTGAATATGCCTACCTATTGTAATCAAGTTAGAAACAGATATCGTGAGGAATGCACTTAAATATAGTTGGGACGAGCTCACTTGAACTTATTTTTGGTTGCCTTCAATGTTGGCATCAATTAAAATTAACCTAAACATTTCCATGTGAACGATAAACAATTATTACATGCATTCATTCATTAAGAACTATATTAGCTAAATTTATGATTAAACCACGTTTTTGACTCTGCTGCAAAATATTTTGTTGTTTCGGAAATTTAACGACGAGATGAAGTTGTTTAAATTGATATGTGGCAGTGATCTGGAGCTTCTATTGTTTTTTAAATGATTTAAAACAAATTTACTTTTACTGTGTTTCTTATCAAGCTGTTTCCTTAAATATTTTCTAACAATGTTTTTCGGGATCGATTAGGTTTTTAAAGTTTTCTAAAAAGTTTCCAGAAAGAATATTATTCTAAAACATTCCCAGGAAATTATGTTCTATTTATATGCATTTTTTCATATTTTTGAATCCACAACAGGTTAGCGAATTTTACGTGGAAATAAACAGATTTTTCGACTTCCTATTTTTCATTTTATACCCTATATTTGAAAGTCGAATTTCGGACGACGGTCAACTCGTCCGACCTCCTGTGATTTTGCTAGTGGGAAATTTTGTTAACACATATTTTTGCAGAACGATCGTTTCGTTTGCAGCATTAAGTCTGGTACCATTACAATACATGACGTTGAAGTAATTAACGTGTGAAAGCTGGTATGTCCTTTGAGTCAAATTCAAATTTGAGATACCCATCGCTCCCGATAAATTTTGAGTGGTCGCAAAAATCTGATTTTGGCTTTATTCGACAAAGCTTTTCTCAAAGATCAAAATGTTACTTCAGTTTTTTTGCGAAATTGATTACAATTTTCCTTCAAGTTTTGAAATATCTTTATACAAAAAAAATTCATCATGGCAATTGCTGTAAAGATCTGCTTGTTCTATTGTATGCACAAATCCAAGGGAGCATAGATTTATTTAACATCGTTTAAAAGCTATAATCACCCTTGCCAAAACCTCAAAAATGAACTAGTTAATAATTTAACAAAATGAGAGGATATAAACCTCCGAATTTTTTTAAACAAATTATGACTGTATATGATGAAAAAGCGGGAGCAGCACTGTGCGCAAGCATTTTATTCAAAAAATCGCAAGACTTTTGCTTTAAAAAATTTTGGTTTAAGTTTTCCAAAAAAATATTCATGACTTTTTATGTGAATTGCCCACGTATACATGTATTTTAAATTTTCGAGACATCACTTTTGAAAATATTTGTCATTGGTTTTTCTGAAGATCAATTTGTTAATTATTCTTTGAAAATGTTGATGATACCATTTTCGGTTAATATAAAAAACTTTCCCCGCTTTTATTTCATCGAATTGTTCTTAAGCATTCGTAACCGAAAATTTTGATGGGCAGTTTTTCTAGCCGATTTTCATAATTATTTGATTTATCGGTGATTTTATAATATTGGGAAAGTCTTCCATAGAAAACTTACATCTGGCCATAGTTTTCTCCGAAATTATAAAACTAATGTATCAAGTGAATTATAATATAATGTTTTAGATTAAAATTAAAAAGGCTTTAAATTTATTTTCGTTTTTTTAGATTTTACGGTCAATTTTTAGCAATTTCAAACAGAATTTTTCTGTCTACCTTATTTTCACCATTAACATATTTAATCATCATAATTATTTCTTGCATACTTGAATCTTTTTGAGTTTATCTCTTTTAATTTGTTATCACGAATTTTTCTTCTTTGAATTTTCATACAAGCTAGAGAGCTTATTAGGGTCAAATGTCTAAGTTAAAGTTGCTTTCCCAAATTGTAACTTCCTTGATTGGACGCAATGTGTTTTCCAAACCTCCTTTTAACCTCGGAGTCCACGAAGATATCAATCTTTTACCGAGAGTAAAAATTACATGTCAATATCTGCCAAGCGCTATGATGATACAGTTGCCGGTAGTGGGGTTTGTCATTGGATCGTCCACGGCCAACAAGAAAGTATGGTACGCTGTTACAGTCATAGGTAAGTCGGTCGCTCACTTCTTGGTTGTTTACAGTAAAGTGCAAGATATTATCCTAGTAAATTTAGCCCGTGAAATCGTTTGTATCGGTTTTCATGGCGGAATAAACTGTGAAGTTTCTTCAGAAATTTTAGTTTCGAAAATTACATTCTTTGCATCTACAATTGCCGGAAAAAAAACGAAAAAACGAAGCATGTTCTCTGTTTCTATGTTTTGGTTAGAAACACGGTGTGAGGATGTCGAGATAGCTGGGTGGCAGGATATACCACTATTAATCTCAGACTGTAAGTTCGAACCCAATGTTCAACAAAAAACATGTTGATTTGTATATGATTTCAAATAAAAGTAATCTAGTGAAGGGAAAAAATGAATTTATAACTGTAAAGTTTTAAATACTTATTGCTATGATAAGAAATAAACAAAGATGCATATAATCAATATAACTATGCATGCAGAGATACGAGAGTAATAATAATGAGATTGTCATGGAATACCTAACCGCACTAGCTATGCGTTTTCGCACACCATCAGCCATGTAAGAGAAAGTACAACTACTAATGTCTGAAGAGGCCAACTTATGTTCGTCATCCATCGACAGTGTACGGTTAACTGCTGGGATTAATTTTTTACGTGCTATTTTTGTTGTTTTATTGTTTTTCTTTTCGAAATGAATCCTGATCAAGTAGCGAACTGGTTTATCGTTGCAATATTAAAGTCAGTTAGGTACATATGAATTGTTTTAGGATAAATTGGGAGGTATAGCCTTGAATTGCGATAATAGCTTTGTGTTGTAATCGGGCTTGAATGTGAGTAAATCTTAAGATCAAAGACTATAGAAAATGAACAAATTCTGTGTATCTTCGAAACTTCGCTGGCATGGCAGCAACGATCAAACCTAAACCTTTTTGGGAGTTCAATCATTCAACGATAGTTGTCTCGTGCCAGGACTTAACGCCCTTACTTTGAGATGAAAGTATTTTAGACATCAAATTTCATTACAAATGGCTCATAACGAACTACATCACAAGGTAAAAACCCTTCATTATCTATAGAAATTGTGAAATTATTAATTTAATTAATTATTATTTCTTGCACTAAAACTTTCAGGCAAGTGAATACTACTCATGTCTAAACTAATGTGTATATTTAACAAACACTGATCTTCGTTGAAGAGTTCCACCTCATAAATAATGTGTCACGAGTTCTAATTTATTGAACAATAAAAAATTGTGGAGCGAATTTTTATACGCTAAATTGCCATGTGTAACAGTTCCTTAGTTGCAGAAGAAATTTTCAGCACACATATTTGTTGTAAATAACATATTTATATAGATTTAAAGATTTAAAAAATTGAATTCATCCAAAAATTTATAAGACAACTCCACCAATTTGTTTACTGAATTACGAAAAAGAGTGTGCAAAATTAGATACATGAGGGTTAAAATATCTCCTACAATATGTGGACTCACTAGCGTTAGGACCACCTACTGTTTTCTATACTAGAGCATATAGGAGATAAGAGTTACATTTTAAATAGGAAATCAAATGTGGGATGCCACGATTATTTTGTCTTTCACCTTTCTGAACTTGGTATTTACTTTCTATCTCTATCAATTACTATTGTGTATTGTAAAGGGTAGCCAAATATATGAGGAAAATCAGAGAAAAATAAAGAAATATTCTACTAACAACAGTGACAAACATTCTATAGTTCACTTCAATCCTGTGCAATTTAAATACCAACAACCCTCTTAATTTCATATGTAGGGTAATATTGTGCTTTGCATATTTATAGATTTCAGAAGCATTCCCACCTACTACGCTTCCTAAACTCGTACGTACACACTTAAGGAATGCAAAGAAAAAACTCACAGCACGTGAAACGCTTCCAACAGATTATTCCCAGATCGAAATATAAATCTCCCAAAATGTTTCCCGCAGCAACCAAAACAGTTCATCTCCTCCTACAGTAGTTGCTTCCATGAAATCTGATATCACTGTGACAAATCCTTTTGGCATTTTTGTCTCTGACTTTAAAGACATTCTGATTTGGGAAGGATTTGATGGTTGATTTCACTTACACCCAATTTATAGATAGAGATGGGGACTCTCGTCTGGCCTACTTACTTACTTAGAATGTGGAATATTCTAGCGTTGAAGAGAATCTCAGAATTTAGACGCAACGATCCCGGAACATTAACTCGTGGCATCTAGGCTTCGTACGCACACTTGAAAATCAGGACACGCCGTGCATACCCAACCTAGATTATATTTTCATAAATACAAACGAATTCCGATGGTCTTTGATTCTATGCCAATGTACACAAATCAAGGATACGATTAAATGCGAATCCACTTTTAAGATTTTAAGTATTGAATGGGTCCATTTGGCATTTCATTCGTATCACATCTTTGATGTTCCCATCGCCCGGAAGGCTTTTAATTAAGAAAGAGATTACAAATCCGATGAGCCAGGAGCATGTGTTAGAATCATCAGGAAACTTACTGACGCCAAATACCACATTGTTTGTAGTTGTCGATAGTTACCCCTTATCGGGAACATCCTTTGTTTGAAAACTTTTACCGAAATTGTTTCTTTTTTTAATTTAATTAAACTCACAGCGGGGCGGTTCCTTTTGCAGGTTACATTGCGATTTGCATAAAATTAAGTATTTAAGGTGGAGCTCATTTGGTATTCCATGTAAAATTGTGCACTTTTATCTCGTGTGTAACGCAACAGTAAATGGGATTATACACTCATATCGACCCAAAGTAAATTAATTAAGCCACAGGATGAAATCTGCTATCGTTGATGCTGCAGCACAATTACGGTGATATCGAATTGATACAACTTTAATTTTTACTGGGTTGAACACATGTTGAAGGGAAGAACTAAAATCTGTTTTTGAAAAATTTAGTAGAACAATAACTACCAATTGTGTCAATTATGAAATCAAATTTCAAATGTAAAAATATAGGTATACAACTTTTATATCTGTTTTTTTAGAGAATCTTAGTGGGGGCCATGAATGACTCGATGATTTTCAAAGGTAAAACAGTGCAAACAGCCGTAAATTAAAGTGATATTTCCATATTGTTTCTTCAGGAGACCTTGTACTTGCTTTATGCATGTTTAATTTGAATCCCATTTTGGAAAACAACTAATATCGAATTGCGTCCTGAACTTAAAAGCACTGCTGTTGATGTTTGAATTGCGTACTAGGTTCCAAATACTTCTGGGACTACTATACATATATGAAAATTATTTTACGGAACTTGTACGTGAATTGAAACTCGTAACTCAAATTTACTAATTTTTATTCACACTAACTTGCATTATATTTATTTATACAAAGATAATACATGACATTCAATTTGACTTTCATTTTTGACAGTATTTTTTTATAATTACTGTCGCACAAATTCAAATCTACAAAATTAGGAAAATACACATCCATTTCCGCAAAAGCTCTTCCTTTTCTTCGATGTTTTTTGGTAAAGTGATGTACCACCCTAAATAATTCTGAATAAAATTATAAACTGAAACATCTTCTACTGATTTCATTTTGAAATGTTTGCTTAGGTTTTTTCGTTCTAATAAAAGTCTATTTGATGGTTCGTTTCCCAAAATATTGTTGTGTTTGTCAATTTATGCGTAATTTTCACATTGAATTTATACTCAACTGTAACATTTAATGCATCGAAATTTTTTGTAAAAGCAAAATTAATCGTTCAAGCGTACAAAAAAGAGTTTGCCTTCCTTACTCGTCATGCAATTTATGATAGTTAAAATATATTTGGAAACACCTACTACATTGGATACGGAAGTCGAACATTACCTCAGGAACCCAAGAGACAACTCAGAAACTGCCTGAAGAATATCCGTTCCGTAAACCTTCAAACAGCACCTATGAACTCACTACCTTCTTCAAACAGACCGCAATGTGCTTTTTTGAAACCATGACAATGGTATACTTGAAGCAGATTGTTAAAGTTTTGCGTGAAGAGGGTGCGATTGCACCGTCTACGATAAAAAAGGAACATTGAAAATTTCCTACAAGATGCGAGAATTATTCAAGGCAATATTTTAGGCCGGTCTCAGAACCACAAACATCATTAGTATAACGTGCAAGTGAACATCGTAGAATGAAAAGAACACATGATTATCACACCACACAAAAGGAGTTAGGAAGAGAACTTATTGAATAAAAGTTGAATTGAATTCGGATGTTTATATTCAAAGATTTTGGAGTATTTACATACGATTAATTATTAATCAAGATAAGCTAAGGACTTCATCAATTTCGAATGAAGCAAAAGTTTGTTGCTGATTTTACGAATTCCATCTAATGTTCTTTTGGCCTTTTAAGTGGATCAATTTACATTGACATAGTGAAAGAAAACTTTCAATGACTCAATACGCATTATTTTTGTAATATTAACCAGTAACCATTTTTTAAATAAACTAAATTCAATAAAGTTTCTGCAACTTCAAAAAACTGCGCAATCTTCCTATTCAACACACATACATATACAGCTGCAGACATACCTATAATAAGGAACACTTGTAGCGCATTGGCCTAAGTGAGCCATATTTTTGACAAAGAGGGCTGCCACTACAACCAACCAACCAAGGAAAGATTAATTCGACAACGAATCGCCTTAGGTTTACTTTTATATCAATGGCAATCAATGGAGGTAAAGTGTTAGCCGATGCTAACTCTTAATGGATGACAGGACAATAAAGTCACGAAAAGCTCAAGATTTCGAGGGATCATGTAATAAGAAACACATAAAAATTATTTTAAAATTCATTTACTTCAGCGAATATGTATTTTAACCAAATAACAACACCAAATTATAAAACATATCAGTACCGTCTTGGAAAGCTTCTCTGCTTCACAACCTTTTGTAGACGATTTGGTATTGTTGTTATAAGTTTCCTGCATCTCTCCACGTGTATGAATGCCAATGCTTCTTTCACCACTTCGAACATTTGGTCCATATTTGTGAAATTTCTTACTACTATGGCTTATTTTCTGTCCCCCTACAAATGCTCGATTGGAGTAAATTCCGGACTTAATGATGGCCAGCCTGAAATGGTGACGCTGTTCTCTTTTAGAATCTTCATTGCGCATCGTGCTATATGTTTTGGGGTAGTTGTCGTGCTGTAACTTCTATATTATAGGAAGATTCTTCTCAGTCGATGGCAACATGATGTTTCCTAAGATGTCGACGTACTTTTCTTTGGTCAGAATACCTTCTATACGGTGTATTGGTCCAACACTAAACCACGAAAAACATCTCCAAATATTGATGGTGCTTGACAACAGTTGAAGTTTAGCGAGAGTCGAATTTCTTACTTTTTGGTCGTCTTACATTTTTCCTGACATTAGGACCCATGCGATTTATTTTTGTTTCGTCGCTCTTAAGGATAAATTTTCACTCATTTTTGTTTCCCATTCTTTTCTTTCGATTAGTTGCTGTTATCAAGGGCTTCTCCCTGGCTAACCTGCCATGTGTTCTAGCTTCCACAAGACGTCTTCTAACTGTTGTCACCGAAATATTGCTACTTTCCCCGAAAAATCGGCGATAAATTTCGACAGCTGATCTTTTCGGACTTTGTTTTGTAATGCGGATAATTTCTCTATCCATAGGTCTTTCGGGATTTTTTATCCCGAGAAATATCTTGCACTGTCCCGCGGCTTTCCACGTGTTTCGGTGCTCCTTAAGCAAATTTTATGGAACACTCTAGGAAGCTGGTAATTTGACGATATGACAAGTCTAACTCTCTCAAGTCCACAATCTTTCGTCTAACTAGAGGAATGCATCTCTTAGCCTTTCCTATCGGTATTAAAATTATAAATACTTTTTAATGCTTTGGAAATCACGTTCAAACTACAATAAATGCAACTGGCTTATTCAAAATGATCATAACGAATTTGCATGCCAGTGATCTTAACTAAATGTATAATAGTGAGACATTCACCTGGCCTTAATCATCGACTTCCCAGACATTCCCTGAAACTGTCAACTTTCGTGAGTTTGAAGTTTTTATAGAAATATTTATTAGAATGTTTTGAAAGTTTAACATAATAAAATGTGAACATTGAAATTTACAATGGCGACAAAATCGTGACCATAATGGAGTCCTACTAAAAACTGGTTGACATGATATCTAGAGTCAGGTAAGCCGGAAACAAAAAAACCCAACGGTATTTTGAAATATAATTATGTGGCTGTGATCGAAACAAGAATTAAACATTTTAGGTAAAAAACATTAACAAAAAGCGGACTTTTCAATTTTTGACCCTCGTTTTGCAACTAAAATTGTTTAAAAAAGGAGAAAATCTATAAAAACTCTGATTCTAGTTCAGAATTTCAGCTCAGTCGGTCAAATAAATTTTTCAAAATCGGGTCAATCAGTTCAAAAACGCTGTTTTGAGGAAAACGCGTTGAAAATTTAAACGCGCGTTCACACACGCTCTATTGTATCGCTGTATGTATATACTTCTGGGCTTCAACGACCAAAATAAGAGTTTGTATACTAATTCTACTGATATATAGTACCGAAAAATGATGCTTTTGGAATATCGATTTTTTAATGACTAAACTCAGGCTGCCACTTTAAGTGAATGATTTTTGAAACAACGAAAGCTTCTTCTCTTATGTTCACCTCCTACCATATAAATATTATTAATGGGTACAAACGGGATGCGAGTTAATCAGCTAACATCAAGTAACTATTTTGGTATTAAACCGTATTTTTGCTCTCATCATTTTCAAGCCATGATTTTTCATTAAATTTCTAATAATGGTTATTACAATTCAACGGAAAATTATTGAATATCGCTGGAAACCAACCAAGTATATTCAACACCAGTACACGTTATTGCTATTCACCTTTAAATGTATTGTTCCGAAACCATTGCACTATATGCACCTTATCCTGAAAATACAATTACACATATATGATTACAATTACCTTAAAGATAAAGATAAGACTGTCGACGGTCACATGTCAATGGGAAAATTCAATTAAAACACCATTGTTCGCATTCAATGATGGACAACAATAATGAATGGGAAAGGATGTCGGCAAGCCTACGAGGCAGCCAATGTTGTTCAATGTTGAGAGTTTATTACCTCACCGATCCCGGTGAACTATTATGGAAAGGATTGTGAATTGGATTGACTATATAACTCACGTTTTCCAGCTCGGCTGCATCTCATCCTTGATTCGTATCCATTTGATTTGCCAACTAGCTGGGCAAGCTGTGATTGTCAGATTTCCTTTCAAGCTGTCCTTTTTTGCATTTATGGGATTTTCCAATTTATCGTAACAAAACATTTTAATTTCAGAAATTTAATTAACACTTCAAATAGACTTCAATACAGATGTGTAATGGAAACGATTGGAATAGTGCTGGGTCAGGTGATTTTTATTTTAACTGACCCGAAGTATCTATCTATTAACAGCGAGGTGTGCATGTGTATTCCATCTGCAGGGTGGGAATTGACTGCAGATATTCTGCTGTTTCTAGTTTTTTTAAAGGTCTTTGCTCTTTCATTTCTACACATTTATAGAAAATTTACAATAAATTTACATTTATTGTCACGTATTTAAATGTGGGAATATTATAGAACATAAATAAACAGCCCAGGAAATCAAATCATTTGACGCCGCAAAAAATTAAAAATAAAAGAACATTTAAATGCAGCCAGTTAAAAGGGTTAACTTTAAAATAAAAAAAATCTTTACACAATAGGTAATTTAAATTATCATATGTATGTCTTTAGCAGTTTCTTGTTTGAATACAGCTAAGGAATTAATTTTGGAAATAGTAAGAATATCTTATGTAAATATGTTTAGTTTTCTTCGTATTTTTTTCTACGTGTCTTACTGTTCGTTTTCTTTTCTATTAGTACATATATTATGCGTTGACTGGCGATTTAAATGTTATTTCTATACATCATTTATCCGATGAAGGTTGAATTATATTAAAGGGAATATTTGGAATAGTTATTATAAATGTATTAGGGGGGAGTTTACTTAGATGGTTAATTTTACCTACACCAATAGTAATTGTTTCCCTAATATCCAATTTTTCTAAATATCGCTGAGTGAAATTTTTTTTCAGTTTTTTACTTTAATTGTTTAAATAATGAACGTCCACAGAAATGTTCAAGTTCAAGTTTGTACCTGATGAATTTATCTATAAATTTTGTATAAATATGTAATTTTTTTGTAAAAAAAATTATTTAACGAGATAAGAGCAATTTTGTTACATATAAATTTTATTTTCAGTTTGATACCATTAATTTTGTTAGAGGCCAATTGACGATTGCGCGGACACGTCCAGCAAATCAAATTCATCATTTTTTACGCGCAATTAAAGAATCAATAATTAGGGGCTTTTACTATTCGAAAAGAATAAATAAAGGTATCTAAAATGTTGAGAAAAAACACAACTTTAATTGAAAAATTAGTTATCTAACTATAAAGTCTATTTATTTGTGAAAAAAATAGTCCTAAAAAGTCAATAAACTTTTTCGATTAATATTTATTTAATAATTATTGCGGCGGAAATTAATTTTGGAATTAATATTCTTAGCTAAACGCATTTTTGTTACAAAAAAGAGATGAATATTATTTGAAAAAACAACAGCTTGTTGTAATTCTTATTTGATTACATGCGTAATTTTGCTTGTTTTTAGACTTCATTTAATTGTCTTTTTGATAAACTAATATATTTTAATAAAAAATTATTTATAACTACATCATTTTAATTCACACAAAAGTAAGTCAATTTTTAGAAAAAAACATATAATGCAACTTTTTTCAATATGAATATTATTACCTAAAACTTTGAGAGCTTGCAATTGAATGGCGTTTAGAAGCTTTTTTGCTACAAATATAGTACATGAAATGCTTTAAATTTTATTTATTGTTTTAAAGCAATTAACTGAAGAAAAAAATTCTTTTTAATGGTTTACGGTTTACGCAGAAAAGCGCTAATATTTCCGCGAAAAATTCAGGTATTGGTTAAAATTTGAAACAACATTCTAGGTACTTCAAGCAATTACAATATTCAAAAAATACTTAAAAATTTATACGCAACAATCTAAAGAATAGGACTCCAAAAATATGAGAATTGCGTCGCGAGCTTTTGGAAAATTATGTGTATCTTTAAAGAAATACAGATACAAAAAAAAATCAAATAATGTGAATAATTTTAGATAAAAATACAACCTTTCAAAGGTTGAAGTATATTAAATAATTTAATCTTCATTTTTGTGATTGTTTTATAGCAAATGATTGTAAAAAACATAATATCACTTTTTGCTGGATGCTTACGCCCAAAATCGCTGATATTTTCTGGAAAAATTAAGAAATTGGTAGAAATTCAAAATAACATTGTGAATAAATTGTTGTACTCCATTTTTATTTGTGATCGTTTAGAAACTTTAACAAAAATGAAAAGTTCAAAAAAGATGATGTTCAAAAATGATATTCGTAAAATTGCGCACATCTCAAGAGCAAATGCGGATATCGAAAAAATTGTCCAAACAAATTTTGTTGATAAATACAACAGCTACAAATTTTACTTGGGACATTATTTTGTATTTTCATTATTTAACAATTATAGTAAAAAAGTGCTAAAAAGGAAATTTCACTTAACGATTTTTCGTGAAGTTTCATACCTAGTATTGTAAAGATTTTTTTATATTAAAGCTAACCGTTTCAACTACCTACATTTCAATTGTCATCTTTTTTGTAATTTTTGCTAGATTTTGAGAAAATATGTGCACTTTTATTACATTATTATTCTAAAAATGAGTCTTAAATGTAGTCCAAATAGCAAACCTGTGGTATTTTATTTATTAGTCAAAGCATTCCATGAGGAATCGTCCTCGATCAATGCAGAGATATACATCATGATTACTTTTGTTGGCTTCAACACAGGTGATCATCATTGAACTGAAAAACCCAACCGCCAAAATTCTGTAAAACAGAAATAATAAAAGTTAGTCAAAATATCAATGCAAAAATATTTATTCAAGTAATATGTTTATAGTAACTATTAATCCTCGTAGAGATTGCATATTACATAACTTGTCAAAAATCATTGTGCCGAATATATAGAAACTAATCTAAAGATTCAAATGAGCGCAGATAATCAATAAAACCTTTAAGTAATCAATGTACCAGTCTTAGAAATGATTTAATCCATAAAATGACCTTTATAGTAGTCATTTAAATATGTTAATTCTAGAGAATACTCAAAAACTCCATACTAATAATCCAGTAGTGATCCGAAAGGGTTAGAAATGGCAGTCATTTCTAGATTGTCCATTGATGAAGGTGAAATTTTGCTTCCTTCCTTCGCTACTTCCCATGACCTGGTGTGTTCCCTTAGCATAATTAATTTCATTGTCGAGGCTCACTAAGAAACACAGGCCGAATCAAATTACCGAGTACTATTTAACCTAATTACAGCTTTAATTGAGGCATCAAGACAACACGAGCACCACAAACGAATAGGGGCATGCAAAGAGACGTAGCATCCTTGCCTCCACGGCGAACTGCAAGTGCTTCCACTAATGGTAGTTGATAATTTCAAATCGAATTTCCGGAATGCATTCGCCATCGAAAAGAGCGAATCTTCCACCACTGAAACCTTCATAATGTCATTTGGATGCCTCCGGATTGGTATGCTTTTTTTCGGATGGGACTTTCCCTCGAGCGTTTGTACCTGGGAATCTCAAGCGAGCCGGAAGGATGCAACACACATCCAGCGGGAATCGAGAAAATCAAAAGAGCTTACGAAGTGAATCCTTTGAGGCAATGAGGTGATGTACCGTATTTATATCAAAGTGATTGACGTGGTGAGTGGATACCATACGGTCTGTGTTGTGGGTACACCAGAAACAACCGAGGATAATACAATTTGCATAGGATCAAACGAATGCAAGGATGCAGATAAGTCGCGTGCTTTACGAATATGGGGTGGAGACCTTAAATAATTCACTTATGTGGCTACTAAATGAGTTTGAAAGCTATTAATCGATGTATCACATAATTAATTGCTCAAATTCATTTAGTCACGTGCATATGAATGCCAAAGGAAACATGCTAAGTATATTTAGCCAAGTGAGGTACAAATTAAATGCTTAAACAAGAGGGATGTTGGTGAAATATTCAAGGGGATGTAATCAAAACTTGCTTAAAAGATATGTTTTAATACTGCACTAATATCTATTGTAGCTCAATATTTTGAAGATCGCGGTAAACATATAGCTAAAAGTGCATTTTGAGGACTGGATCACAAACTTAATAGAGTCATAAGCGAAATATTAGTATATTATTCAGACACCACATATTCTCTTCCTCAAAACTTTCATCTTTTCAGATCTATGCATTTACTTCTACTTCTTCCTACTTGAAAAATAAGACCTTCGTGAAACCTTGTGAGCCTCTTCTTTGCACAGTTGCTTTCATTTAAACTCTTTGTTAGTCATCTAAATCGATAGTTCCTTCATGTTTTGCGATTTAAGGAATACTTTAAAAGTATTTCTTGAAAAAGTATGTATGTGTGTGCGTACGTACGTACGTTTGAATAATTTCTTTCTAGAACAATATCTCATGAAAGCAAAGTCGTTTAGATTGGTTGAGGTGTATATCGAAGCGTTTTAGCAATGACCAGTGCTGACTAGATTTTGCTAAAATCCAGTTCGGTAGTTTTTTTTGTATTTTGAAACATTCACGATATCTCTGTCACGCATGATATTTCAAGAACAAAACGTGATGTTAACGTCGTTAAAGTGTCATTGTAGCGCGTTATCATTTAAATGAGCTTGCAAAATTTCAATAATTCAAAAAAAATAAAAAATCATAAATAATTGATGAGCCTACCCGGGCGAGTGAAGGAACCCGGGGGCGAAGAAAGGGGTGCATAACGTGCGTCCAAAGTGTTATCCCTATTTATATGACATTTATGGTAAAATGATTTTCATGAATTTTTGGAATTTTTTAGTTTTTTTATATCCTTTTTATTTTTTACAAGAATTTTTTTCAATATTTTTAATGTTTCAAATTTCTAAACAAGTCTTAAAATCACTTTTCAGATCAGTTTTACGGTTTAATATGATTTATGGAAATAGGCAAATCAAAATTTTTTTTAGTGGAAGAGACTCCATAACTTCTTATGGAACCATAACCGCCGCGAACTTTTTATGCTATAATATAAGGGGAACCCTCCTCTTTCGTACCCCCTACTCCGTAATCTTTGCCTTTTATACTATTTTATACGTTAAACACTTCCCAGTGAAAGTACAAAATTTTTGCCTTTTTTCAATTTAATCATTTCCACTGAAGATCCAAATCAGTATCCCATAATTTTCGCAAAACGCTGATGAATAGTACAGTTGTTCCCGATTTTATCATGACTCACAAAACAATAAAACCACTTCTGCATAGCACGTTTCTTAATTTGCTGCCGGTGGAAACCCCATATCAAATCGTCAGATACATTTCCACAAATGCGAAAGTATTGTTGTTGCAGTTCGTGGAGATATCTAATTATAGGCTGCAATTTTAAGTTTATGTTCATGGTTTTCATTTCAACAGTTCCGCTAATAAAACCAAAAAAAATGATAAGAAAATGGATAGACAATGACAATTTTGTTAGCTGGCGGATCAGTTAGTGTGAACTGAACCTTCGACCGATCGATTAATCTGGGCTTGATAATAAAGCGTTTTAAGAAGTTAAGATTTCACGAGCACACCTGAAAGTGCTTCCGGTAGTTCTTATAGATCGGAATGAGTTTTTGATAAGTATGTTGATGTCTGATTTTACAACGTTCTGTGGTTAAATGTGTAGTGTATTTTCTTGAATTTTATCTGAACTTCTACCATCTATTGAACTTGATGTGATTTCGATTGAGTTTCATGTATAATCATTTAAATATTGATTAGTTGCACCGTTTTTCCTATGAAATTTATAAATTTTTTATTAGTGACGCTTCACTTCAATAATCAAAGTTAATTAAGGGCCTAATATGGCCAGAATTTTAAGCAAATCAATTTTATTTTCATATTTTGATACCTGCAAATGTTTAGAATTTAAATTTATTTCTAGTTAAGCATCTTAGAGCGGGTGAACGTCTCTTGAAGTGGCTGGTGGGATCGTAACACTTTCAATGGATTTTTCTCGGAATCACGAAATCCATACCGATTGCCAAGATTTCACCCAATCTATTTATTTAGTTGTAATATTCACTGAATGTTAAAAACTCATTTTTTGACGATATGCCATAAAATTATCATCTTAATGTAATTTTTTTTTTAAGATTTTTCTAACAAAAAAGCAACGAATTAACTCCCCCAAAAGTCAAATGGCCGTAATTTCATATATGTGCAACGGAATAAACTTACCTTACGTCACATCATACCTTAAAGACTATATTTTAGAATAACATTTAAATTTTGCCCTTCAGACATTCCAAACGTCCCAAATCATGACGACTATTTCAATTTCTAAGAATGTCTTAACCAACACTCTGCGTATGTACATTATTGCGTTTCCGGAAAAGTTGTAAGCCAGGAGCTACCGTCGATTTCAGAAATTTGTCCGTTATTGGTGGTTTCAGACAGAGTAGAGACCTAAATCAGAGAAGATGTGTAATGATTGTATCCTTAAGGGTCCCATGTTGAACACCATTTGTGATGAATTATGAACTCAAAAGTTGAAATCAAAAGGACTTAGAGCTTCTTCATGTACATTCAGTCGACAAAAGTGACAACGAACGTTAAGTGTCGTTAAGACGAAATCGTTCAGCATCTTAAAGATTAGATTTGCCGTCAGACCAGCTCAACTCGGGGGTATGAAGCCACAAATCGTGTTCTTTAGTTTTTTAATGTACTATACCTGAATAATACCAAAACTGCTCGACCAAAATAAAAAGTTCAACTTCAATATTAAAAGCTACTTAATACTACACATTTACTTTGCGCGAAGGTTGCCTTCATTTTTGCTAATACTTGTACATGGCCATATCGATAGCTACAACACTTAAAGCTCACCTTGGTTAAAATTGTAATATTTAAAAAATGAGGGACCTATCCACGCTTAATATGCGGTGCCGCACGGTTTAAGCTCAAGCTGAGGCTTATTTTTTTGAGGTTATTTTTGTTATAGGTCATTTTCTTTCCGTGCCAGCGTATCGAAAATATATTAGAGTCGGATGATTTTCGTTTTCTGGATGTTCCTGTATCGTAACAGAAAAGTCAATTTTTGCACAAAAATATGGGTATAGTAACGTAGGCGTATAGCTCTAATTGTGGTTATCTGATGATTAATTTTTTTCTGTACTTGAGTTTTCGGGTAGTTTTGTGTATCAGGCGTTTAATGGTGATTGCAAACCGACTGGTTTCTCAAAAACAATGTAGTCCAGTCAAATGATAGTTGAACCGTGCATTTGAGGTAGGCAGCCATAGTTTTGCCAACAACTTTTTTTGAGAGCCACGGTTCCAAGATGTGGGGGTGTCACACTTTCTTCTTTTTTCAAGATGATGCCAAAAAGGAGACGAGGATCTGTGATCCCAGAGATTTGAAATTAAGTTCACAAACGGCTCCGTTCAACAAAAAGTCTGCCTGCCTACCAAAAATGCTGGGTTGACGTCATTTTTATGACCATTTCACTGGACTAATATGAAAAAATTTGCATTACAGTGATTAATTATGAGATTTCAAATTTATGTGATGGATTTTTTATGACACATGATTCCATGAGACTAGTATTAAAATTCTGTTGCGAAATAAAAATATTACATTTGGTCGTCATTTGATTATGCAGTAATATATATAAACAATCAAACACTCTCTGTGCGAATGGCCAGCACTGTCCAGGAAGCGCATGCAAAACTTGGGCACGCCCTTCCTGGATAACCTCACGGAAGTAGCTTATTTGGACATTGGCTGCATAGCCGGCTTTATTCGAGAATCTGGATGGTTCTCGTCATCCCGCAGGTTCTAGTGCCACCTTTATCTTCTGTGGTATCACAACGGGCCTCTTGTGGTCTAAGTGAGCCACCTTTGGATAAAAGGGGCTGCCACTACAACCAACCAACCAACCAACGAATATATATGAATATAAATTTGTGGTTAGTCGTTCAAAATCCTGAATTTTACAAGCATTAAAAATAATATGACTATTGTATGACAATAAAAAAATGTCGAAATAAAATTGTGTGGAGAAGTGGAAAATATTTTCCCAGCAAATATTGGCATCACTTCACATTTATTATTTGAACAATTAAAACTCAAAGAATTTTCAATGAAATTTATTCCAATCAATTGTTCTTGAAAAAGTTGTAAATATAAAAGTTAGCGGACGCACAGCTTTTTTTTACTTCAAAATTTTACTTCATTATATTATACTTCATTATATTACCATTTAAATAAACTTCAAACTTGTACATTAGTGAAATTTTTGGACAAATCGCCGATATGTAGCTATTCATCGAATCAAATTAAATACAGTATCTGTTTAATTAAATAAACGGCATTCTCGAACTTTTCGTTCATTACTTTCTTAAGCTGAAGGCTGAAAAAATAATACCGCATATAACTTTACATTAAGGTTCACCAAAAATTCATACTAAACGTTTCCTTAAATTATAATTCAAATACAATTCATGATCATCAATACTTACTGGAACATTAAGGAGTTTTTCTGGTTTTTGAATACACTTTTTAGTTTTTCGGTTAATATTCATAGCATCAACGCAGTTAAAAATAAATTCATCATATCTTTAACATTAATAATACTTTTATAGCACCTGACTCCATGAGACTAGTAGGGGTTAAAGGTCGAATGTGAAATAGAAGTGTGGCATTTTTTGTAATTTCCTTATGCGGTAATGGAAGAATAAAAACTTTTTAAGACTGATGTACACAAATAATAAATGATCAAAAGAAAACTGTATGAAGGGATGGAAATATTTTCCCAACAAGCATTGAAATCGGAAGCTTAACATTTATTATCTAAACAACTAAGGTCCACCGGATTTTTAGTCAAATTATAATCATTTTTTTCCTGAAAAAATTGGAAGTATAAAAGTTTCCCGATGCACAGTTTTTTCTTATTTCAAAATTTCACTTCATGAGTACCTTTATATTCCAATTTTAATGAATTTCAAATGTGTACTTGAATGAAATTTTTAGACAATTCGCTGACATCTTTTTTTTTCAATGAATCAAAACAAAAAAAAATCAATGTAAACAAATCGATAACCTTCTCAATCGTTTTATTCATTACTCTATCAACTTAAAGCCTGGAGATGCGATACTTGATATGACTTTATATTAGGGCTCACCCCAAATTTATCTTCAATGTTTCTTTAAATCATAATTGAAATGCACTACCCAATCATCATTACTCAGTTTTTCCTGAATTTGAAAATACTTTTTTTTAGTTTTTCCTTCAAGCGTTCATATCATCAACGAAGTTAGGGAGAAACTCATCATATCTTTAATAGAATTTTAGTAGAAACTTCCATTTTTTCAAAACCCATCTAACATTTCGCAGCCCATCCCCGAACAAAGTTCTCCGAAACGCAAATAACTCGTTGACCTTATAAACCTTATAGCCACTAGAAACAATTTTCCGCTTGCCTGATGTACCCATCATCGTAGTGTGTGCATATCCTTATTAGCTAAAAATATTTTAGCCTTTAATCGTCTCTAATCACATGTCTGATAATTGTACACTACACTCCACTAAACTACAGACACCGTACACCGCTCAAGTGAAACAAATTAGGATTCATCTTATCCGCAAAGTACACAAAACTTTTCCAATCCAGATATTCAAGAGCGTCAAGCGTGTGCAGTATATCTACAGAATATATCTCACAACGGATAGATAGTACCAGACTGCTTTTAGCCCACTTAACCGTATAGTAAATCGGGGCAAATAAGGTGTCTATTATGTCTTTTGAGGCTCATACCGACATGATGGCAAAGGGGTGGTTCGAACGAAACGAGGAAATATCCTTCCCCCAAAATCTGAAGAAAAAACAAAAGCAAACTCGAAGAAATCGTTTCGACATTAAGGACTTTGTTTCTGCTCAATTTCCGTGCTTTTGAGCAATCATGTTGACTTCGGCACAATATCGGCAGGCGGCTCGCTTCATCGATTTCCAAATAAATAATAATGGACTGATTGATTAGGTGGGTTAATAATGTACCGTCAGTATATGAAATTATCGTTCTTTCGGTTTGCCAACAAAAGGATGCTTCACTTTGTGTTCATTAGAGGATTAGTACACTCAATCGTAAGTTCCAAGCCGAATGATTTTCACAGCCTTTTAAGCAAGCTATTTTCGTATTGAGGAATGATAATTGATATTGGTAGATGAGGAAAATGTTCTGATTGAAGTGGATATAAATAAGTACCGGAAAGGTTATTATGAAATCTCATGATCGAGTTGCTAAGCGAAAAATAGATAGGACTCATTCTTAAGCCACACATTCATAAATATTAAAAACACAATTGAAAAGAGCTCATTTCTCGATAAAATAAACGTTTTGACTGAAAAACTGTTTCGAAGGCTTTTACTGTTTTAATGTTCAATTTTTACAGATTTTTGGGTTTAAGGAACGCATTGACTATTATGGACGTTTTAGAGGATGTCAAATCAATAGGGACTAACAGCCTGCAAATTGAAAATGATAAACCACTACGGTCTAAATTTTCTCACATGAGGTAAGTGTAAAAGCAATTTAACATCTTATGTATTTACTTATTATAATTGTTACTTTTATTAACTTCCCAGTTTCCTGTGGGAAGTTATTGTAATGGGTTCGATTTTGAAAATCCCACATTTTGACATATCTCCACGTTTTAAGGTCTCTAGAATCCAAATCCAACGTTTTTAGAGAGATGTCTGTGTGTGTGTAAGTAAGTATGTGCGTATGTACGTTCGGAATTATTTTTCGTCTCGATTATCTCAAGAAGCAAAGATCATATTGACGTTTCATTCGACGCGTAATTACGTAAACGTAAACTGAACGCGTTTTTAGCAAAATCAGTTCAGCCGTTTTTTATTTAGGATAAAAAACTGAAGAAAAAACAAGCCGCGAAGTGCGACCCTTGAGGTCCACACGGTCAACTTCCCAGTGATATCTAGATAAACATTAAAAATATTAAACGCAATCATAATTTTGAAAATAATACTACTTTAATTAATAATAATGAGAGGTATTCATAGCAGTAACAGGAATGAGTTAATATT
Source organism: Oxycera nigricornis (assembly GCA_963942545.1). Lineage (NCBI taxonomy): Eukaryota > Metazoa > Arthropoda > Insecta > Diptera > Stratiomyidae > Oxycera > Oxycera nigricornis. The sequence continues at coordinate 23,590,534 of OZ012660.1, forward strand.
AATCATATCATCTACGGGAGTATCCATTGATTACGTAAGGCTTTTGGTGGATGCGGGTAGATTGATTTGATCAATCAATTAGTGGGACCTTTTCTACGTTATTTGTTATTTTCACATCGATGCTTGAAGGACAAAAGAGCGCTAGCAAAAATGAATGCAGTTTTTGTTATTACTCTCATTGAAGAGATTTTGTCGCGTGATGACCATTTTGAATAGTTGCGTTCAAAATTGTCATGACTTCAGCATAATCACTGAATTTATATTTTTTCACGATTTTACATCAATGAGATTAATAATTACTTTATACATTCCATTGATAAATTTTGAATATGCAGTCAAAAATAGGTTCAATTGCATGTAAAAAGTAAAGTGTTTTACAAATGATGATACATGAAGTAATTGAAATCTTACGATTACTAAAGAATGAATCTACTAAACACTACAATTTTTCATTTGATGAAAGCTTTTTAAAGCATATGATTTTGTAAAGTATTGACTATAAAACATTTGATTACCACAGATGCAAATTTGATTGAAATTTTGATGCTTTTCAAAATTTTGAGCAGTTTTTTTTTTAATTGAAAGACTGTGAAAAATATTAAAAATCTGCTCAAATTATGCAAATATTTTGAAACTTTGGAAAAAAATTTGCCGGTTTCTCTTCAAAAACTGATAAGAATGTATAAATTTTATAAACATTTATTACTGTGTTGTGCAAATCAGGTTAAAAAAATATTTTTTTATGAAAAAACCCCTAATTTTTCGCATTTTCTTCTATTAAATTGAAAAAAACGGCTGAAACGAATTTTCAAACGTTAACAAAATCACAAAATGTTAATATACGTCGATTGACACCTAAATTATGCAAATATTATATCTAGTTCGTGAGATATAGTTAATGACAGATATGACCTTGAAAATCATGATGACTGTTAATGGTTTTTTATTTTTTATTTATTTATTTTTTGTAATCATGAGAAAAAATTTTGATGCTGTTTTACAATAACTGTTTGGAGTATATAAATTATATAAACATTGACTACTTCGGCTTGAAAATAAGGTTGAAAATTTATTGTTTTTGAAAAAAAACCTAAGTTTTGCACATTTTTTTTTAAAATTAAAAAACGCCTCCAAGATTTTTTTTAAAAACTTGATAGAATCACATAAATGTCAATACGCGTCGATTGACACCTTAACAATGCAAAGCGTATGTTTGGTTCGCCAGATATAGCGCATGACAGAAATGACCTTCAAAGGGGCAAAACAATAACCCCCCACCCTCCGACCGAAATGTTCCAAAAATTAATCAGCTCTTAAGATTGCAAAGACGCTTCGATTGACACCTTAAAGAAGTCGATACGAGTTTTTTTACGTGAGCTATGCTCGTAGAAAAAACTGTCCACGAACGCACATACGTACGTACGAACGTACGTACGTACATACACACACACACATACATACTTCTTTCTAAAAACACTTTATATATACTCTATAGACCTCAAAACGTAAAGAAATGTTGAAAATTTCAATTTCGATTTTCGAAGCGATTACAAGAACTTCTTATATACTGGGAAGTTAAAAATTGCTAAATATTGAAACTGTTGAAATGCACTATTAATTCCTGCAGATCCCAAATACTTTCATAGTAATATTATTATTATTCTGTGATTTAGCTAAATTTTGATCAACGTTGTAAAAAATATTATTTAAAACAAATCAAGATTGATTTATAGAATTTCAAACTTAAATTATGAGGTTTGGTATTTGTGACGCTAATGTAGATAATGCAGATGATAATTGGATATTGTTATGAATAATTTAATATTGTTAATAACAATCACATATTATTAGTTGTCATCCGTCCGTCATCGTCATCCTCCAGTATGCTTCAGAAAAGTCGCATAGTCGAACTAGCGTGTTTCAGGAAGAGTGTCTGGAGAGGTTGACTAGCAGATGCTAGTACTGAACCAAGGGCAGCTAGGAGTACCGATATTCCTTCAACATGTCTGAGTTAAATGGATGGTGATAAATAGGGTGAGGCATATAGTCATCAATTGTTTAAATGATGACTTTCTCTATCAATCGATCAGGACGCAAACGAGCCTGAATCGAAGTAGTTGTGCCTGCACAACAACGAAACTTTACCAGGGGTATACTGGTACCAAGGGAACCGAAACTCCAGGATATTGTCACTGCCGCCAACGATGAGGCACCTATTGGTTGCAACTTGGTGGCAGTGGTAAATACCCAAAGCGGGTACTTACATTATGAGTATAGTTTGGAACCGGTGACCATTCGGTTGTTCTTCTGTATTGTATTTCATTGGCGTGCTGTTGCGTTTTCAACAGGGGTGCTGGAACCCACCTCTGTGGGTCGTTCTCGGCGAGGATGTTAGATAGGTCCGATATATACAAGAGATATGAACGAGTGAGTATAAACTCTGGATAAAACTGGTACCTAACTCGGAAAAGCAATGCTCATATTTTGGTGGGGATACTGGCTAGGACGTATTTAGGGGCTTCGGTGCAAGTTTTTCCCGTTACCCGTGCCACTGAAATCAAGGTGTTAAGGTTCATCGTAACAGGTAACCATGTAAAACCCACAGAACTTCTATCTATCTATCTTAAATGATGACCCTGAACTATATTTTGGCTTGTAATGAAGGTTAAAGTATTTGCAGAGGAAACTCATGCGGAAACGGTGATATTTTCAAGAAAGCATACATTTAAGTATGACCAGAAATTTATTTCGTTTTTTTGGGCAACTTTGGGCTATCATTTAGTGTACGTGAAGATAGCACCAGACCAGAAATTTTTACTTTGGTAAATACCCAGGAAAGTAATTTTTGGACAAGCAGATACTATTAAGCATAACCGCTTACTATTATTATAACAGTCATTCTGCCCAAAATTTTATTATATTGTATGAAAAACTCTCTAAATATGGATATAGAAAAATGGATAAGAATTTGATTATGGATTTATCTTAAATTTTTTTTTTAAATATTTCCCAAAAAAATGGCTCTTTAAAATATACGACCTAATATACAAGCATCTTCGTTAAAAGCATGAAGGGTTCATTTTTTTTGAAACCCTATAACAGTACGTTACAGCACTTCTAGATAAGCAGTTGTAACACCAGTAGTGTTACAACTAGTTCTTGTAGTCATTCTCAAAAACCAAATAATAGTTGGCTAAAATACGAAACTTTTAGCAACTTTGAAAAGTTTGTTGATAGTCAGTCCTTGCAATTGATGACTATTTATAAAACATATTTATTATTGTCCTCCAAGTAATTCTAATTAGACATGTCATACTATATTTAATTGAATAATTTTTTGTTATTTGAAAGGTCTCTGCACTCTTGGTAGATTCCGTCTAAAGACTATAAAAGTTTGCACTTTATTTAAGTATTGGCGTGGAAAAAACAACTAAAAAATTCATCTCAATGTATCCAACATTTTAATTTTAATAATGCATAAATTTACCCGCCTCCAATAAAATAACAAGCAGAACGAATGCAATTTGAAGCATTTTCATAATATGTTTGAAAATCAAATATCAATCGTTAATTTAAAAAAAAACTTTAAATGTAACTTTTCATTATATGCTAATTTACGGAATATGGCATCCTCTGTTGCTGGACGAATATACAGCAAACAACGAAATTAAAACTACTTTTCTCATATCACATCATAAAATTGTAGTACCGCGATGTCGAAGAAGTATTAACGTTTGTTATAAACAATAATTAACCATTGACAGCCAGCGATGCATTGCATGTACAATGCAGTAATTGATCAAATTAATTGCAACTAATAATTGGGCTAATGTTGTCATCAAACCTTGCATATATTTATGGCAAATTGTTATATCGATTATATAAACTGCCTGCACACTAGATTGTGTCAACAGAGCCAATGCACATAGGTGCTCCTCGTATGTGTACTTGCATATGCAGCTTATGGGCAAGCATGCATGCTTGTTACCACAGGTTTATTAATTTTCACAACAGTCCTCATCTATTTGGATGTTCATATTAACACACTTTGTACGTGCGTATGTAACATTTTGAATATCACTAGCACTTGAAGCTACGAATTCCTATGGAAAATTAGCAGTGACAGGAATCCTTTGATAAATTCAGTAGATGCCCTTCATGAATTAGCTAATGTGTGTATAATTTCTAATTGTGTTTTGATTGAAGCATGAAACACATAAGTTTCAATTAATAATGAAATAATTTACAACATTTTATATATTATGTGGAAAAAAATTCTAAGTCGGATTAATTTTAGTAGCATTTGTTGGTCATTATTTGGAATCCATTATTAAAATTATGGACTGCTGAGACACCGAACACTTACCCTCAATGGTTCTGGGAACTTATAGAAATACACAATTTAACTAACTGCTCATGCCTGACGATATGTCTGATTTTTTCAACACATGTCTTTATCTGCATCTGAAACTTACCACATTCTCAAAGGAAAACGAAAATCATCGTTTTCAATAATGCTCTTTATTGAAACAATGTTGATCAGGTTTTTAAACACAGCGGAAATGAACTGATTTCTTAGTCTTTTGATTATAATGGGAAAAGTAAAAATGAGTACAATTCTATATTCTATCAGTATTTTCAAAATTCATAAGTTTCACCGGATTTCAATCAGTTCAATATCAAAAACGAACGCTCCCAAATTTTTTGCTTCATATCACATGCGACGCAAATGTACCATAAATGTTCAATCTCCGCCGCTATAGTTTATAACAAATTTAGATGTGTGCTTCACCTCAGTTTTTGTGAGTTTACAAGAAATAAGCTCGACAAAATCAGTGGATAGTAGCGGAGATCGAAACTATTATCGTGAGGTCATGAAAATGTATCTTTGGCTAATGTAACCAAAATAATGTTAACAACCTAACATTCATTGAGAACGCAATGAAATCTAGCTAAAGCCAGAGTAAACTCAATATTTACCTGCCCATGTTATATGTACTAGGTGTGAAGAAGGTGTGCAAAAGTGAATTTTTTTGAAATTTTATGTTACTAAGCCCAGAACAAAATCGTAGCCAGAAAAATATTTCGAAGGGAGATTTGTCGAATCAAATTTTTTTTTGAAGTTGGGATGGGGAAATTTTTTAGAAGATATCGACATAAACTACCACAACAACCTCCTAACTATTACTTCCATTAATTTTTGGTTGCATCGTCATTGTGAATATATCCACTCAATAGTTGTTTGTTTGCTTAGCACTTATCCATGGACGATGTAAAGAATAATACTAGAATCTTATTAATTGTTCTCAATCAACGGCGATGAATGTATACTTAAAATATTTATTCATGATCCGCTCAGTTGCAAAATTTTGAGTTTTTCGATAGCTCTACTATTTAAAATCCAGTGCTGATTTGAATTGGGCAGTGCAATTGCTCGCAATGAAATGTAAGTGGTAGGAAATATCTGATTTATGTTCTAATCAATGAAGCATTTCTCGAAGACCAATAACTGCTCCAATTTTTTCGCAATTTTTTAGCCTTTTTAAAAAGGTTTGAACTTTTTGACCGTCATTTTTTAACCTGCTTCCACTTGAGCAATGAGATCAGTAAAACGAAAAATATTATTAAAAACAAAAAATATTAGAAAGAAGAAATATTATATGCTAGCCCAACTACATTACAAAAGCCCCTTATCTTAAAAACGGGCTTTTGCTCATTTTCTTGAATTCTTAACTAGTTTGCCAAGGCGTAATTATTTTAAAATTGAAGAAATACTCATTTTTTGACGCGTACATGAGGGCGCTCATAATATCTAAATGATATTAGGTATTATATGCTTCCAAAAAAAAATATTTAAAGAACATACGATTCGGTACATTGACTGTCTAGTAATATTTTTTTCATAGTAATGTACCAACAGGAAGACTGTTTTCACATCTACATAGACTGTGTAATAATTTTATGAGGCGAAAATTATTTGGGTCTCTTTTTAGTCGCTATGGAAATAAATGTATTACAGTAACACCACGTCATACGCTTGCGCGATTTACTCTATCTTGGAGATCTTTGTATCTTTTCGCCTAGTACCTAATAACATGGCTCACTTTACATTTGGAAACTGGATGGAAAGGCCCAGTTCGAATGAAAAAGGGTTGCAATGTTTAGAAACCTAAATTCCAATGAAGAACACGTTTTCGGCACGAAATAAATTACTATAACGAGCAGATTTTGCTTGTGAAAAAAAATTATTTGTTTATACAAGTTTTCGATTTCGACATCGTTCTAAACTGTACTTCATGGAACTAAAAATAATACAAAAATATAAATATGCAGATTTTCCTTATATACTGGTGTTTTAGTTGACCCTTGGCCCCGATTGACCAGCATCTGTATAGATTTTTATGGAAAATCGTATCCCGACTTACGCAAATTACTCAAAGTATTACTATACTTTGACAATTTTCAAGTACTTCCTCCTCCTGTTGCTTAGATCCCTTATTTCAAAAATATTTGCTATATCCTTTTTAAATAATTAAATTTGCCAATCGGTCTCAAAAACAACCTGGTTTTACAAAAACCAATATGTATTAGCAATATATTTTTAATCAAGTGAAATAAAATGTTGGATGGAAAGTTGAAGTAATTTGACTTAGTGCTACAAAACTTCACCACTAGATACTTTTCCTGGCCTTTAGTGGTTGAAAGATCCTCTAAAACGTTGGAAATTTTTACTGAATCGTCAATTTTTCAGCTTTGACTTTAATTTCTTCTAACAAATTTCTGCGCGAATTTATTAAATTTCTACGCAGACTTTCCAAATGTCTGCACAGATTTTTCAAGTGTCTGCACAGACTTTTCCATGTTTGCGCAGACATTAAAACTTGAGGATATGTTGAAAATTTCAGATTTCGGAACGTTTACATTAACTTCTCTGTATACTAGCATGTTCAAAGTTATTACCACCCCGGTGAAAAAATTTCGGGAGATAGATTCAAATCCTGGTGATCCCCCACTCTAGATAGTCTAAATCTGTCCCTGTCATTACTTGATTCTACACAAAACTATCATTTAATTGTCTCAAACCATGCCACAAACACTCCTCAAGCCAACTGGACGTTTATTAACACTGTGTTTGGTTATTGTTCCGTCAGTTGCGTCTTCGTTGCCCTCTACCGAATGATTTTCAAATATTAGTCGTTTCAAATTCAGTCGTTTTCCAAAGTGACAAATTATCGAAAAATGATAAAATTTTATTATGAAGACAATACACAATATTTGTAGGGAAATTTGGTCATCCGATTCAAAACTGCAACAAAAATAATTGATTTCTGAATTTAAAAAAATAAAAATTTATTATATTCATAAGGAATTTCTTAAATATACAATTAATAACCCTATAATGTTTTTATTTCCTTATTTAGCGATGCTTTAATATCCACAATATCCATTACATACATAATCTTCATGTTGGCTCTCGGCTTAATATTGTTCATTATTGCTGCGGTAAAAAAGGAAACGATCTATGCTGAAATCTATACGCTTATCCTAATGACGATATCCTTTATCTATCTTAGTTATTTAATGCTGGACATTTACTTTAGCAGAAAGCGTGCGCAACATCAAAATAATCAAAATCTTGAAATGCAAGCTTACTTAAATAATACTCATAGTGATATGTTCTACCTCAGAATCGGTGCGTGTGTATTTCTACTCGGTATTCTTATACATTCTAGTCTAATAGTAACATTCGAAATAACGCTTATACAACGTGGCTGTGGATCTAATTTGGCAATAGTGTTTGAGGCTAGTGTCGCGGTTTTTTCACTTTTTCTGCTACTATTTAATTTAAAATTTGGAAATGTTGTGATTAATCGAAATGTGATTTGGGCGCGATTTTTCATTATCCATTGTGTTGTTATATCTGTGACCATTGGTTTGTACAAAATTATCAGTGAAGTTCAAGAGTCCTTGCACGGTATGCGCTACTTTAGATCAATGAATTTCAACTGTGAAGATTCAGGCCATCTGGGAAGCCTTTATAAAAGCTTTGCACCGTACTTATATCCATTTATTGTGGAATTTTACATATTGAATGGTAAGTATTTAAAGACAATTTAGTATTAGGATAACTTTAATTGTAGTGCTTATTAGATCAACAATAGATCCTGGTTTTAAAATTTGCTTTATTTTCTAATTTTGGGCCAAATTTAAAGCATGATTGAGTTATTTATTGGCTTATTGGTCATATTTTGACTATGGGCTTAAACTCAGTGCGTAAAAGTCGGTTATTTGGAGAAAGGGTTAGATAAGTACTCTGTGCTTCACCAATTTCACTATCATCCAACAATCAGATAAAACTCAACCATTTTCCCGGTACTTCAACGATTTTGCTATTCAACCTTTTTTGGTTATCTTCTGGTAGCAAACAACATTTTTCTGCTTATTGTTCCGAAATTCCACCGTAAAAAGGATAGAAAAGCCATGTTTAATATCTGGTCACACAGCCTGTCCTTTTCGGTCAAGACTCACCAGTTGTCCCACCGTGGTTGGTGACATCACCCGTTCTGGACGCACTTTGTCGTGTGGTGAGTTAGCCACTAACATGTCAAGACATCTGGAACTTGTAGTTTTGAAGGAATAGTTTTGTATGCATTTCGCATTGCAATCGGTGATCCATAGCCTGGCATAGAAAAGTTTGTTGTTATCATCGTCATCTGGATTGAAATATTACCCTCGGATCCTACATGCTCAAAAATAGACACAGTTCAATATGAGTTGCAATCTATGTTTCTTCATACTAAGGAATACGGTTAAGAGGGAATGTGGGTGACTTTGCTTGCATATTGAGATTGGCAGCCGATTCTTCTCGCACAGGGCTATTCTTCGGCTAATGGCTCCTTACGATCCCTGGATATTTTTCTCAAAGTTGCGGTCCATTTCCTGATTCAACGCCGTCTACTGCTGCCGTGCGCAACTGTAGAGGTAGTCAAGTATACACTTATTCGTTTTGACATCCGTAAATTGCTCCCTTTTAGGAATACTAACGCAGCATTTCTAAAAATCAACATCATGCATATTTAATTACATTTGTATCGGTCCCCGCTTTACAAACTTTCTAGATAACATACACAGCTTTTGAAATTTTCAACATCTTTAACGTCAATATTGAATGCTTCTTGACTTTGGAGTCTCTGTTACTCCCGGTGTTGATTCGCCACTATCTCCATCGCCACTATTTTTCTACAATTACATTACCTGTTAACAAAAATATATAATTTCCTTAGAATTTCATCCTACTCCTTATAATCCATTCATATAAACAATATTTATTTAGAACTCCATTACGTTAATTTAGATCTCTACTCTAGGGGTCATTGTAGAGTGACTTCATAGATAGTCACCAATGGTGGGTGACTATTGTTCCTCGGGGTAATTTATGGGCAATTTTTACCTGGGGCAGACTTTATTCAAGGCTTCTTTTTTTTTGAACGGCCAGAACCATCTTTTTCGGCGTCGAGTTAGCCACTTCTCCTGAGTCTTAACTCATTAATATTCGTCATATTACGCCTTTTTTGGAAAATTGTATTTTCATATTTTTCCTCCAGTTTACTTAAAATGTAACTATCAACTTCTTGAAACTTAGCAAATTAACATCTTCGCATGTATTTTCTATCTGCAATCTATTAGAATCTGTAGCCCGTTTGTAAATCTTCTTGCTAATTTGTGTTTGATCGGCGTCCTAACATCCCACATAATCTGATTTTAGTATTGCTCTTCGGTTTTAAATGTTCTTTGAAAACTAGCAGTAGTGAAATTATTTTGCTTATTTAAAATATGCCAAAAATAATGAAAATTCCGGGTGAAGGAAACTAAAAATCAGCACTAAAGTTTGCACTTTGTCGACCACGATTGGTTGGTAGGCACACTTGATGATGCTTTTCCTTAACATGGTGAAAACTTGTGATCTTCGACCTTAAAAGCATGTTAAATTATAACGTAATAACACTTCACAGCACTTTCACGGGTTTATAATGTTTTTCAAAATCCTAATAAAATCACTACGTTGTCAATTTCTGGGTCACAACGGTTTTTTCGAAAACCGTCATAACTGAAGTTTATTGGTGAAATACATACATCTATCTTTAAAAATGGCAATGAATATAAATCCGGAAATGGTCTATCCATTACTATAATAAATAAATCGCTGATTCTCAACTTTAAATATTTATGGAAAATGAAAAACTCACTGTATATGCATTGGGTGGCATTTTTAATTGTAGTTTAACATTTTGGATCCCTTTTTGAGTTTTGACATTTTTTAATAATAATTTGAAAGGATCAAGGAAATAATGACATCAATGAAATATCTATGATTAATTAGTAACCAAGTATTCATATAAAATGTTTGCTTTACGAATAAAATCACAGCATACAAAATTTTCGATAGAGGGTTCCTGTGATCATAGCATATTCTACACCAAACAGTTTTCACATTTTACATCAAATTTTCAGGATATCTCATCCAAACTTTTAATTCCAGCCGGAATTTTCTCATTGATTTGGTTTCGGATTGGTCAGGCCTACAACTCGGTGTCCCTAAAAGGAAGTCATGAATTTTACATCGATTTCAGCGGGTCGTATCGAGGACTACTCTCCGGATTTTTGCTAGTGGCAATTACAATTTGTTTCATAGTCCTGTCTTATGTGATCACAGCCGAACGGTAAGTATTTGCAATTGCACATGCCAATGTTTGCCGCTGGTTTATTTGTCCGCCTAATGAGTTTACCTGCGAAATTGCATTTTGAAGAGATTACTTTCAACTGGGACTAACAATCGATGAAATATTTGAATTGGTGGTTTTTGTGGTCGTCAGTGTGACAGTGATTATTGCTTTCGTGCAAACATCTAAATTATCTGTTAATGAGGAGCACGTTAGAAGTATGGATGATGTCCTGCTATTCATTGGTGTTCCAGGTGCGATGGCACAAACCGTGCTATGTTTGATTCCGGCTATTTGGAATGGAGCGACCATTATCATTTGTAAATCAATTTTTCAGGTGAGAATAATAGTGCTAAACTACTTTGAAAGTTTTATTAGTAATGGACATTTTTTTGTAGATTTTCCAAGTATTTTTACAAACACCATTCATAATATCTCGCCTTCGATGCAATAATTCGAAAAGTATGAAAATCAAACCAGGTCGTGAAAGCGTTACGTTTTTGGCAATAGCAAATCTCTCTCTTTGGATATTTTATGCATTTTCAAATCATGGTGCAGGCCTCTACGAACACACGTTAGTCGAATCTTATTTTGAAATTAATTGATTATAATTTTACCTTTTCTGCTGGTAGTTTCTTTTTAGTCTGATAGTTTCTCTTTCAAATTTAATTAATGTGTGACTGCTAAACACATTAATATCATATATAATTCTCTTTTATTCCTTGTACTAAAAAGTTTGAAATATAATATTTACATCTACACTGCAATAGCCTTCACCCCAAAAAGCTCCACAAATCATAAGAATGTTGATAAATTTAATTAGAATCTTAATCCTCAATATAACGGTTTAAGAAAATACAAAAAAAAACATAGTTATGACTGATTTAATGCATACAATGTTTGAAATTTCAGGTCCGCACTTTACGGCAAAACAGCCTGGAAAATTTTGTACTATCTTACAATACCATTTGTGATGTTCTATAGATTCCATTCGTCAGTATGTTTGGCACACATATGGAGACATTCGTATGCAAAAAAGCTATAAAATGAACGTGTAAAATACATTTGAATGTAATATTCAATAGAGTTTGACTTTGTAATAAAAATTTATTGTTTTCAGATAAAGTCAATAAATATGAATGTTGAATTCCGATTTTTTCTTTGTTTTCCGTTTTCCATTTAATTGGTAATAGGTACATGCATGTACAAATTTACAACCTACCTCGTCCCTGGACTGAACGTCTTGCAAGTCATTGAGACTTTTAAATCCAAGGGACTTGAAAATAAGTATGTAGGTATTTCACTAAAAATGGTTTCCAATGCGGGGTCTGAAAGTGGTGATAGTCTCAGAGAACTTTTCTCATTTTTTCAAAGATTTTTTTAAATTTAAATAAATATACTGTTTACTAAATTAGCAAGTGACTATTAACAAAACGGAAACACATGTTGTACTTTATATTGCTGAAAAGTTAAAGTCCTTAAGCGTGGATCGTTTAACTTATTCATATTCATTAAGTTCATACTCAGTTGACATTTTATTTTTGATATTTTTGATTATTGATATTGATTATTTGATTTTGGTTTTTTTTAACAATATATGAATTTCACTAAAAACTTTATTAAATAAAAATTTTAGTGAAAATCTGTAAGTATTAAAAATGTGAAAAAAATTCAAGGAAGTTTTAAGTTCTGCCTGGATTTCATAAAAATCATATCTATTAATTTTATTTCAATTCCAAATCAATGCATTGTTTATGAAATCAAATGCAAACTTTGCCTTCATCAATATTTAATTACGGAAAAAATGTGTTCAAATGTTTACCCAAATTTTAGGGAGAGAAATATTTTACGAAAAAATATGAAAAATTCATACTAAACTTATTCTAATTTACTGTACGTTAGGAAGCAAAAAAAAGACATTCTATTTATTTTCGATATTTTATCAGGAACTTTTATTGTTACTTTTGTTGAAAAGGTTTGCGGGGCGAAAATTGTATCGATGAATTTACAGCATTTTTTAACAATTATTTTGATGAAATTTACTTATAATTTTCCATAACATATTTTCACCGATAAAATGTAAGCCAGTATCACAACGTTAAATTTTATCAGAAATATCTTTTGTTAGGAAAAAGTTTTAATTATATTTTAATATTTTTGTTTAAATCGTTCATCGAGCATCACAGTAAAAATTTTACTTCCTTCATTGTACTTATTATGTTATTTACTTCCCAGTATGTGGGAAGTTCTTGTAATCGCCTGGAAAAATGAAATTGAAATTTTCAACATTTCTTTACGTTTTGAATTCTATAGAGTATATATAAAGTGTTTTTAGAAAGGGAGATGTATGTACATATGTGTATGTGTGTGTGTACGTACGTACGTACGTTCGTAGACACTTTTTTCCACGAGCATAACTCACGTAAACAAAGTTGTATCAACTTCGTTAAGGTGTCAATCGAAGCGTCTTTGCAATCTTAAGAGCTGATTAGTTTTTGGGAAAATTCCGTCCGGGGGTTTGTTGTTTTGCCCCTTTAAAGATCATTTCTGCCATGCGTTATATCTCGCGAACCAAACATACGATTTGCATCATTAAGGTGTCAATCGACGCGTAATAAAATTTTTGTGAATCTATTTATCTATTTATCTTTAAATTTTGAAAAAAATCCTTGGGGCCGTTGTTTTAATTTAAGAAAAGAGGTGCAAAAAATAGGTTTTTTCGTAAACAATAAATTTTTAACCTGATTTACGCAACACAGTAATCAATTTTTATAAAAAATTATACTTTAAGCAGTGTTTGTAAAAGCATCATCAAACCTTTTTCTCATAATTACAAAAAACATTAAACTAAAAATTAAAACCATTAACAGTCATCATGATCTTCAAGGTCATTTATGTCATTCACTATATCTCACGAACTAGATATAATATTTGCATCATTAAGGTGTCAATCGACGTGTATCATCTTTGTGATTTTTTTAACATTATAAAAATTTGTTTCAGCAGTTTTTTCTTCAATTTAATAGAAGAAGAAAATTCGAAAAATTAAGGTTTTTTTCATAAATTTTTTTTTTAACTTGATTTGCACAACACAGTAACAAATGTTTATAAAATTTATACATTCTTATCAGTTTTTGAAGAGAAACCGGCAAAACTTTTTTCCATGATTATGAAAAAAACTAAATTAAAAATAAAAAAATCATTCAAAGTTACCATGTAAAGAGGGTTCATACGAATGATATTACTTTATATCTTTTATTCTAAATAAATTGTTGTAAATTCAATCAAAGTTTTAAAATATTTGCATAATTTGAGCAGATTTTTAATAGTGTTTACAGTCTTTCAATTAAAAACACTGCTTAAATTTTGAAAACCATGAAAATTCCAATCAAATTTGCATTTGTGGTAATCAACGCTTTGAATGGTAAAATGCTTTATAGACAATACTTTGCAAGATCATATGTTTTAAAAAGCTTTCATCAAATAAAAAAATGTAGTTTTTAGTGGATTCATTCTTTAGTAATCGTAAGATTTCAATTACTTCATCCATCATCATTTGTAAAACATTTTACTTTTTACATGCAATTGAACCTATTTTTGACTGCATATTCAAAATTTATCAATGGAATGTATAAAGTAATTATTAATCTCATTGATGTAAAATCGTGAAAAAATATAAATTCAGTGATTATGCTGAAGTCATGACAATTTTGAACGCAACTATTCAAAATGGTCATCACGCGACAAAATCTCTTCAATGAGAGTAATAACAAAAACTGCATTCATTTTTGCTAGCGCTCTTTTGTCCTTCAAGCATCGATGTGAAAATAACAAATAACGTAGAAAAGGTCCCACTAATTGATTGATCAAATCAATCTACCCGCATCCACCAAAAGCCTTACGTAATCAATGGATACTCCCGTAGATGATATGATTAATATTAACTCATTCCTGTTACTGCTATGAATACCTCTCATTATTATTATTTAAAGTAGTATTATTTTCAAAATTATGATTGCGTTTAATATTTTTAATGTTTATCTAGATATCACTGGGAAGTTGACCGTGTGGACCTCAAGGGTCGCACTTCGCGGCTTGTTATTATTATTATTTTCACAATTTTTTGAGATCTTATGTCTATAACTATTTTCACAACACTCTGAGATCTTTTTGGTATTAATTTAACTGTGTTTTTTTTTGTATAAAATTTATTCACATACAATTTGAAGAGATGATTGTCTTGAATGTATTATACATCCTTTTTGTAAGTTTTTCCAAAAATGCTACCCCTTTTTTTAATTTGTATTTTTAAATTACATAGCGTGGAGTTTCTCTGGTTTTTAGATTTTTAACTTCCCAGTGGGAAGTTATTGTAATGGGATCGATTTCGCGAATCCCAAATTTTGTCATATCTCCACGTTTTAAGGTCTCTAGAATCCAAATTCATCATTTTTAGAAAGATGTCTGTGAATGTGTATGCAAGCGCGGATCCAGCATTTGACTCATTGGGGGCCTCAAAAATCACAATAAACGAAGACAATATTACAAAAAAATCGT
Organism: Oxycera nigricornis; assembly: GCA_963942545.1. Classification (NCBI taxonomy): domain Eukaryota; kingdom Metazoa; phylum Arthropoda; class Insecta; order Diptera; family Stratiomyidae; genus Oxycera; species Oxycera nigricornis. Next base: position 23,605,812 of record OZ012660.1, read on the forward strand.
TAAATTCACTAGTTTACCTAGGCTCAGGGGAGGGAGTCACGACCCCCATTAATTACGTGACTTAGAACTGAATGAGTTTTCAGCAAAATCGGTTTAGCCGTTTTTTATTGCGGATGAAAAAACTGAAAAAGACAAAAAAATTGCTTAATTATTAAACTGTTGAAACGCACTATGAATTCGTGCAGATCCCAAATACCTTCATAGTAATATCTATAAAATTAAACGGCTAACATGAATTTTGTGGTACCATTTTAGCCGTTGTTTCTGGACCGATTTTCATAAAAAATACATCAATGGAAGGAGAATCTCCCGTAGATGTGCAGAATTGTATTTTTTGTGAAAATCTGTTTGGAAAATATAGAAAGAAAATAGAAAATGGATTTTCTTACTAATACATACACAACGTTGAACGTTCACACAGCGATGAATACGAATGGTATACTAAACTTCAGTACCAAAATAGAAACCCTCATTTTCTATGGGTTGGGTAGTGCATGCGGTGGTAACTTGCCCTTGCACGCGGGAGTCCCAGGTTCGTATCTAGGACTGTTCTAAGTGTTTTAGTTTCTTTTTTGGAAGCTAATTAAATCATCCAATTTCACCACATTTAGCAATATTTTCATTCTCACACATGAACGGTTACACCGTATTGTATTTGACCGTTCGGTGTTGTATGATAGCTTTCTCTTTGTGGACCATTCGTGTGTATTGTATTTAGCGTCGCCGTTCATTATGTAAATGTATACGCACATTTCATCACTATTTGGTCATATTTTTTTAGTTTGTTTTGCTGTAGGTCGTCTAACATTCCACAAAAAAGCGTTTTCAGTTGAAGAAAACTTTCAAGATTTAAAAACGATGTTTGATTTATTTACACAAACCGGTTTAGTAGATCTCACGAATGTGAAAATCGAATGATGGCATGCGCAAAACGCTTAGCGTTGTCATACGTTCGAGACGATTTGAAGTGCCAATAATTGAATAATGATTTTTAAACATTATTAAAATTCATAAACATTTATTAATCACAAAAGAAAAACAAATTTCGCTTGCCGTTTTATTATATTGATTGATGATTTAAGTTAAATTCAAAAACCTTAGGGAATGGATCAATTAAGCTGATTAAATTTTGCGATGAAAATGTAAAATGTTAGGGATTAAAATAGAAACACAGAACTTAGGGAATTAGTTATACACTGAAGAAGCCTGGGTGTGCCAGACGAAATCTGGTTTAATAGTTTAAATACACGTTTTTAAGGAAATTTTGGAAAAAGGGTTTTTGAATTTAACTTAAATTTGTGAAAGCGTGAAAATAAGGGTTCTAACTGAGATAGATGATTATTCGATCGAATTTCTAGAGTCAGTTATAATAAAATCATCATTTCACTCGAATTTCGAGTGCTAGGTTCTGCTAGTTATTATTATTGTGTGTTTTAGCAAAATTCTGATCAAATTTGTAAAAAAAATGCAATTTGGAAAAAAATCAAGATTATTTTTTAAATTCCCAACTTATATTATCAGGTTTGGTAGAATGGCAGGAGAGACGCTAATGCAATTTAGATTGGATATTGTTATAAGCAATGTAATATTGGTAATAACAATCAAAAATTATCATATATAATTTGATATTGTAAATGTAAAGCCAAATAAATATGTAAATATAAAGTCAATTATAATAATTCAGTATTCTTAATAACGAATGATTATTGTAAATAATAATTAATACCTTCAATAATGACTGTGGATTCCGGGACTGAGATAGAGGAAAGGAGGAGGACTAGGAGGATGACGAGAACGAGGATGTCGAGGCTTTGGAAGAGGACGACCAGGTTGTGGAGGCGTCTTCCTGTACCGCAAGAAAAAATAAGTAATTATAATAATTTAGAATAATAATGTTTAATAATAGTAATTATTAATAATAGTAGTTAATAATAAAAACAAATTATACCTATTTTATCCACTTCACTGGGAAGTTAGTCGTGTGGGCCTCAAGGGTCGCACTTATGTAGACCACATTTTCTATTTTCAAATAATTGCTGCTCCATTAAATTAATATAGCTTCCAATTATTTTTCAAAAATAATTTCAATTTAAAAGCTGCCGCGGCTGGCATGGCCGTAGCCCATTTGCTTAGGCACCTTTTGCAGTATATTTTTAAATTTTTGGCAATGCTACTTCATATATTCAAGGGATGTACTCCATATTTCATCGAGAGATTTTGCAACTAACTGGCACAAAATTCATGGAAGTAAAAAGAAATGCACACTCCATTTCGCTTATTATATTTCAGTTTAAAATTGAGGAGAATTTTTTTTAGCTACTTACCCACTATTGTAAACAACACCAGATCACTGCAAGCTGCAGTGGTTAACATAGCAATTGATTTGCTCCCAGTTCTACCCGTAAATATGTAGTCACCGTTCACCATAATAAAAACTGCAGCTATCACACTAATTTTTTGATCGTTGTTTGTCATAGAAGATACTTTTCTCACCACCTGTAGTTGTTCCTGCCGTGCACGGCACAAGTGGTTTCACTCTAAAATAATTGACTTCAAAAGTAACGTTTTGTTCCATACCGTATTTAGGGAGGTAGTTGAACTTTAAATTTGACGACATGTTTTTGAATGCACCCGTTTCCTATGGGGCATTCGTTACTCGGTCCGACAATGTCATCTAACACTTCCTGCAGTGTCAGGTTTGTTTATGTTTTTTTTGTGTCGGGAGTTTGGAAGTCTGAAATTTGCGTGCCTGAAATCTTACCTCGTGTGGAATAAGCCAAGGTATATAAACTACATTGGTATGATCTGTTGTTACGTCATCCGGCGGGGAGGGCGTGGCCAAATATACCCAAGTGGGATTTCATGCACACTTTGAATGAAGCCAATTTCTCTTTTTCCGACTGGGAATGTAGTTCTTGCGAATATGTCATTGTTTTGTCATTTTTTACCAAGAGAATAGTGCTATCTAGCAGAGTTAGAAATTTATGAGTGTATATAACTGTATACATATAATATATAAATCAAATATAATTTTCAGAGACTTCACTCAAATTGTATGGCGACACTTTGGATCATTTTACGTTTTTCAACATCACTTCCAAACTATGCTATATATATTTATGCTCTTGATGCGGTGTTTATTATAGAGAATTTTGAAATCCTTTATTAGTAGTCGAATAAAATTTGTTGAAACTGTTATTGGTTTGGCGATGGATGCGCTGAAAGTCGAACAGTTACAATCCTACTTTTATTGTTAAAAATTGATTATATTGTCTTGCTAACTAACTAGATGACAACAGCTGACACGGTCAATTGATTTGATATTTCTCTCCGCTTCATTTTAGTAGCATGTAATTTTAACACTAGCTCTGGTATGTAGCATTTACCATTGCTAATATGTCTATTGTGAAATATATAATGAGGTGAACAGGGCTGCCCAAATATTTTCCAATCTATATTTTAAACAGGATGGCAGCACTACTGGGCGTGTCTTTGCGATATTACGTCACTCGGCGCGGAATCCTAGGGCAATAAATCATACCTATTCTGGTTTATATACCTTGGGAATAAGCAGTTACCATAGTTACGCCACGAGTGGTAGACCAGACGGAGCCTCGAAGATAGGAAAATTGAGCGTCTCTGCGAAAGCTCTAATAGTTACAGTCTACAGTTCTTTGAAGTGTCAGCAATGCTCTTGACATGACTACCCCTTTCCTGAGTGCTCCACGCTTCGGGCAGTGGAGTATTGTCTTCGTGAACATGTGAGTACAGGAGCTTCAGATGATCCTCAACTTGCTGCTATTACGATGATGACGGTACCGAGTTGTAATCCGTTTGCCGACTCATTCCTGTTTCTGCTCCGACACAGTGCATATTTTTGGACAGCTCCGAGCTCTTCGATCAGTTTATCTCCCGATCGATTTCTTCGTTTTGCATGTCTTCCTGCCTCATGTCTCCTTAAATGAATTAAGCTATATCTCTTCAATTATTTTTTGAACTATTTTAGGATTCCTATTGTCAATCATCAACACGTCAGGCCTCAATATTCAAAATTTCCTTATGTAACACCCATTAAATAACGGTATGCCTGCATAAAAAGGACGTCCTGAGAGTATATTTGATTTTAACAATGAGTTACCTTATGCTTCAAACAAGTCAATATCGTATAGATTGCCCACCCAATAAATCACGAAGCTTTAAACATCTTAAATTCGGATACGTAGAACAATTGTTATGATTCTTGAAGTGGCAGTTATTGTTGCTCCCGGTGTTGGTGCGGGCGCTATTCAACAAAACACACTCACCATTGTCTCGCTTTCTAATAATAATACATAGTTTCCTTCGTACTCTATCTTACTTCCTACAATCAATTCATGTATTCAATTTGTTTTACATTTCCAATAATATAATTTCAATTTTCTTTACGTTACGGACCGCAGTGAAGAGGTGTCTTATTTTCAAATATAATCAATCATAAATGGTAAGAGCCTGTCGTTTCTCGAGGTGGTTTTCATGAGCCTTGAGTAACATGACAATCAAAAAAAATTCAAGTCTCATAAAATTGGGAATAGAGTAATTTCAAAGGACCCCATTCAAAAAACACTTCATTCCTTTCCTGACAAACTCTCATTGCATTATCGATCAAACAACGTTGCTCCAACGTCAGTCGAGTGAGTTCTCAAAGGATAATTCATATCTGCCATTTTAACAAGTCCTTGCATTCTATTCGACTAAAATGGCTTTGAAACTAAACGATTGCCGCAAGAAAGTGAAAAATGTTAATTTTCGTAGTGTACCGCCATGTAAGTATGAATACAATGATCCGAACGAAAAGTTTCATTGGAGGAAGCTGATCAATGATATTGAGAAGCTGGCAAAGCAAAAAACTAAGAAGCCAAAAAATAAATGCATGAATTTGTGGGCAGTTCTTCCTCCAAAATTGCACGCACGCGTTTCAAAATATGTTAAAGTCCCGCCGGATTCCGAGGAGGAAGGCGATGAAAAATTTAAACATTTGGACAATATTGCTGAACCAAAAGAGATCATGAAAGTGGTAAGGATAATATTTATATTTTAAAAAAGGAAACATTTTTGCCGTATTTAATTTTACGTAGACTAATAATTTATTGCAAACAGCTTTTTTCATCTTTGAGAGGTGGAAGTCTTCAAAAGATAACGAGTTGCTCCTGCTTTTAGGCATGTCGGACTTTTACCAATTAAAACCAACACCGACTCCTCCAAACCTCAATCTTCATCAATCTTTGCTTGCATCATATAGTTTGTTGCAGTTTTAGATTCAGTACCATCTTTTCCTATAAGAGCTTTCGAGTATGAGAATCAAACATAGATTATTTATTTTTGAACTGTATTAATATTTTCCTAGGGCTTTTCTTGTCTAATCTCCCTTTCCAAGGAATAGTGTGGAATTAATTGTTATTCTTTTTAAATTTTCACTCCTTTTCTTAGTACCGATCTCTATTTTGGGCACCATTTGTAATAAAATGAGGTGTTCGAAGTAAAGTCGTGGAGCTTACAGGTTGTTCAATCCAGAAACAAATATTGATTTGAGAGGTAGTGATTGATTTGAGAGGTAGTAATTGTAGATGCGGTTTGTTCTCTCTGAGCTGGAGGGCCTAACCACACATTTTATGCAGTCTCGCACGTGGTAGCCCGTGCAAAGTTGGGCCCACGTTGCAATATCAATGACCGACGAACTCCACTAAACTCGCGTGGTCTAAGGAGAAACATTTTTCTGGCAATTTTTGGAGTAGGACACCAAAGTGTGAATTCAAAGCACGTATTTTGGGGCAGTGTAAACTGGCTATTATTTTCTTTTATTTATGAATTCAAGATTGTTTGGCAGCCACATATGAATGAACGCTTTGAAATCTTTCAGCAAACTCATTAATTCCTTGAAATCTTTTAGCAAGCTCAGGAACCATTAAAAGAAACTACACTCTCTGAAATTTTGGATGCTGAACGTTCTTTTCGAGTGATCAAAATCAAAGCCGACAAAAAACCAACAAAACGCACAAAAACTGTCCGTGAGTTCAATTGGGAAGCGGAATATGTGCGCAAAAAGCTGAAGAATCGAATACAATGGAAATCAAAACTCTACAAATTGGAAAGAGATATTTTGGAGAAGCCACTTTTCGAGCAAGCGGAAGAAATAATGGACCAGGCAGCCGGAAGTTTTGCCGACTGGGTGAATAGTCTGGGAGCGACTGAAGATGGTAACTTGACGAAGGATATGATAAAACAGCTTTTCTCAATTGAATTAGGCGAAGGAGCATCGGCAGCCTCTCACATTGCGCCGAAAGAGGTTAAGGCCGTACCGCACGAGGTCGCCTTGAGATGGGATCTGCCTGAAGTAAGACACATTTTTCATATTAATGAAACATAAAATTTATAAAAAAATATAAGTAGTTGATTCATTAAAAAAATCAATCATGACACCAAAAATCCATTTTGTTGCAGATGTCTTTAGAAATGCAAGTAAAGAAACACTTTAATGAAATGCAAACGAAACGAAATAAAAAACCACGAACTGTTGCATTCGGAAGAACATTGCCAATTTCCATGAGAGAATGGGTCCCATCCGCTGTTTATCAGCAATTGCAGCCAGACTTTCCAGATGAACTCCTCACCAAGGAAACACTATTCAAAGGAATCTCCCACTTGCGATCAACAAAACTACTTGTGGAACATTATTTGCAACACGAAAACCTCCAACGACCGCAATATCTTATCGACGCTGGAAGCTTTAAACCGCAAATCCAAGAAGAATATATAGAACACACACCTCTGTATGAACGTATTCGTAAGAGTAAAAAATAAAAAAAAACTGTTTTTTTTTTTGGAAAAAATGTCCATGAAAATTTAATAAATTATATGTATGTTCCATGAAACGAATGGATGTGTTAGAAAATTTTTTGTAACTGGAAATGCCGTTCACTTTGACATCTTTTCATTGGAAAATTCAAAGTACAATGGCACCATAAGGAAAAATAATGAAACTTTACATTTAGCATTATTTTGCATTTTTGTCTTGCATGTTTCCATTTCGCAATTTTGCATATCTGGATTTCTGCATTTTTGCAACTACTTGCGTCAAGGAGAATGGTTTGAGGCAACAACTATTTATGCTATTGCAAGTTTGCACCAACGAGAATACTTTGAAGTATTTTAGAATTTTGCATTTAAAATTTTACGTCATGCATTTTGGTATTTCGCATTCTAGAATTTTGCAGCAGCGGTAATTGTTGCAGACCTCAATTTTTTCTGTTGTCACCAGGAGAAATACTTTGAGCCACATTTAAGGCTGTAATAAAGATCCAGTTGATTTTCGGAAAAAGAATAAACACCTTATTTGTATAAATACTTACGATCTGTTAACAATAATAACAATAGCATAGAGAAACTTTTGTTCACCAAAAAATTTTATACAATGATATTTATATGTTTTCAATTATGCATTTTAAAATATTTAAGTTATTCGAATGATGTTCCTCTAGACTGAAGTAGGTTCATTGTAATTTTATTATTTATCATATAAACAAAAATATTTTTTATGTATGTTACTTTTTCAGCATTTCCCGTAGATTATAATGATGACGTACAGCCAATTCGAAGTAAAAAGTTTTCAGCTCCCAAAAATATGATACATTTCCCTCTTTTTATAAATCGAAAAGAAAATAATTCTTCCGAAGATATGTGTTTTAATCTTTTGCAAAAATGACGCTGCAGGTCAGATGTTTTTCAAGGCCTTATCTCTGATGATCATTTGCATGCTCATTCACCCAAACATTTAATCGAATGTTTTCTTGAGCTTTTGCACGAACAATTGTTCGATGATATACCCGATCATTTGTTCGAACATTTGCATTAACATTCGCATAAGCATTTGCCGGAACATTTGCATGAACATTCGCACGAATATTTCTCCCAAGCATTTGTACGAAAATTTGCACCAATATATTCCCAATTATCTCCACGAAATTTGCATGGACATTCGTTCAAATATTTCTTACAAATATTTCTATGAACGTTAACCATAAGTTCGTAAGAACAATTTCCCGATTATCTCCACAAACATTTGATCGAACATTTGCTCCAAAATTTGCTCGAACATTTGCTCGAACATTTGAGAACAATTGTGAGCATTGGCGGACTAAAACGTTAAACACCAAGGGGTGGCAAGCTCGGACTTTGAATACTATAAAAAACTCTCATTTTACATCAATAAAGTAAAAAATCGCTCCATTCGGAAAAGCACATGACTTCGCCAAAATAAAGATTTTGACTTCCTCTTGCTGAAAAATAGCTTGTTTACTCAAAATTTGGCACGAAAGGAATGCAGCCCCCTTTGAACACAGTAAATAAAGATACACTCATTTTGCCTGGAAGCTCACAAGGGAAATACAAATCGAAGCTAGTCAAGTTGTCTACTTGATGATGTTCAACGATAAATAAATCATTTCGTCCTGCAATGCGGAACACACGGAGCTTGCTACTTCTATCTTTGTATGAAGCCTTGAGCATGCGATTAAAATATTTTTTATATTTTTAGTAGAGTACAATCCCGTTAATCGAGACTAGATGGAAATCGGACCCTGACCAGATCATCGAATATCCAGATTAACGCAATTTGCCCTAAAATGCACATAACACAAGTTTTAGATGTTTCTTTTTGTTTTTCCGCAGCTTAATTTTAATTTTAAGTCGATAGTACATATAGACCTAAATTTACAACCTACCAACTGATGCAGGATTAACGAAATAAAAAATCTTTGTGATTTAATTTCAAGGTGTGATCTCCCCCGAATTAACCAGATGTCCTGGCTAGTGGGGTCCGGTTTAGCGGGACGCAACTGTAATATAGAATGCGCCCACTTTAAATGTGTTTTTACAACGTTTGGAGATGTAAATCTTCAAGAAAAATGCCGATCAGGTCCTACCTCTGGGCATGCCGGCTTTCTATCGACTAAAACCACTCTTAATATCCTTCAAATCACTCTTTGCATCAATTTCCATTAATTGTCCCTATTTAAATTCCAATACACAGTACTTCGCAAATGTAAAAACTATATTATTCTTGTTTCTCATTCTGTAAGTGTTTTTTTTCCTGAAATTATATCTAATTTCATTACGGTTTCAGTTCTCATGTATAAATTTAGATCTTTCCTTGTAAATCATGCCTTCTATATTTAATTCTTGGACTATATTGTAAAATTCGACCGTTACATTTAGCATAGGAAGATTGTAAATGATTTTATACGTCTTTACTAGTCTGGAGGTGATCATGAAATTACCTTTTAAAATTTGACTCCAATTCAAGGTTCCGTGGGATATTTAGAAAATAAATCGCGCGTACATAATTTGAGAATTTTCTACGACAACTTCATGCAATCGAATCGAGTCAGTTGACACACTTTCATGCTACACAGCAATTTTCTTTGCATCCCATGATTCTATCACGTCACTGTTTTATTCCATATTTATTAGGGCAGCACTATTTCTCCTCATAGCCCATAATATGTCAAATTGACAAGCCACCATTTGTTTACACGTTCGCCGGTCTTAATGTTGTTTTCGCTTGTTTAGCATTTATATCAATTAAAACTTATTAAACTGCCTGAGGACACAATGGCTGATCCACCGAAATTCCCGGGCACTGGGTTAGAGGACGTTAACATTCCCGGGCAAGTGTATTTACGCGAAGCATTAACATCCTGCACCGATCCCCTCAAAGCGATTGAAGGATTTCAGGTATTTATCAATTTTAAAGACTGGTTACCCTCAACTGAACAATGTGTGGTGTCTTTCTCAGCTTGAAAACGGTATACTACTTCCCTCGCTACGCCCGATGCTACCACTGCTGGATTTGCACGGTGTTCGTCGCTTGGATTTCCACACTTCCGTTCTAGAGGTACCTACGCCAACACTTGGTATCGAAATTTAATTCAAACCCTTCTTCAGGAACTTCGTGAAAAGCTAATCACCCATATTAATGAAGTGGGAAGCAAGGAGGGCAAGGAGCGCGACAAAAAACTCAAAGAGTTGCTCATCAAGAGCTTTCCTGTGGTTAGAGTGAAGGCTTTGAGACCGGTCGTGATGGCGATTCTACGGAACACAACCCACATTGACGACAAGTATCTAAGAATTTTAGTTCGCGATAAAGAATTGTACTCGGACACGGACACAGAAGTGAAACGGCAAATTTGGCGAGACAACCAGTCACTTTTCGGCGACGAAGTATCGCCGCTACTTTCACAATACATTCGCGAAAAAGAACACGTTCTCTTCGATCACATCAACCTGAACAATCTGTTCTTTTCACCGTCTCCGAAAATCCGACGTCAAGGTGAAGTAGTTCAGAAGCTGGCCCATATGATAGGTAATTGCGGCTGTAATCAGCTTGAAGCTCCTTACAAACCAGATTTTTTCTAGGGACCAGTGTCAAGCTTTATGACATGGTTCTTCAATTCTTGCGCACGCTTTTTCTCCGTACACGTAACGTACACTATTGCACTCTTCGCGCCGAGCTGTTGATGGCTCTACACGACCTGGAAGTGCAGGAAATCATTTCCGTTGATCCCTGTCATAAGTTCACTTGGTGTTTGGATGCTTGCATTCGCGAGAAAAATGTTGACATCAAACGTTCCAGGGAACTTCAAGGGTTCCTTGATAACATCAAAAGAGGACAAGAACAGGTTTGCATTTGGGAAGGTATTAAAACACCCAAAACATATTTGATTTGTTTGCATCTAGGTGCTTGGTGATTTATCGATGACACTCTGCGATCCTTATGCAATAAACTTCCTAGCAACATCGGCAATCAAGATACTCCAGTACCTCATCAACAACGAAGGACTTCCCAGAGAGAACACAATCTTGATCCTGCTACTAAGAATGTTAGCCCTTGGTCTAAGCGCGTGGGTGATGATCGACTCGCAAGACTTCAAGGAACCTAAGTTGGACAGTCAAGTCGTTACAAAGTTTCTGCCAGCACTGATGTCGCTAATGGTTGATGATCAGTGTCGCAGCTTACACACCAAACTGCCGCCCGATGAGCGCGAAAGTGCACTCACAACTATCGAACATTCCGGTCCAGCCCCCGACGCATTTATTTACATTCAAGAAAGCGCGGTTGCTAGCATCTTGGCCATGTACTACACACTGCATACAGCTCGGCAAAAGGATCGGGTCGGAATACTGAGAGTGTTAGCCATTTTGGCTTCGTGCAAAGAGGACCGTGCCTACGAGGATCCGTTCTTACACTCCTTGGTATTGGTTACTAAACAAAATCCCCGTTTAATTTTACACTCAACTATTATTTAGATCGCGTTGCTCATACCCATGTCGGATGAATTCGCCACCGAAGACTTTTGTACGACTCTATTCGACGAATTTCTGTTTGCTGGATTGACGCGAGATAACGTCACAAGGCATATGTTGAAACTGTTATGGTGAGTTGTCTTATTATGTGACTATTATTATTTCATAGCTACCTTCATTCTAAAAGGTACGTTCACAATAAACTTCCATCGAATCGGTTGGCTTCCCTACTCAAGGCGATGCAACCAACAGTGCAACATCACGAAAATGTGCACAAACTGTACGAATCACTACAAGAAAGAATCGGAACTGCATTGCAGGAGGTACAGACGGTAGAGCCAATGGAAGTAGATTACGATTCACCTTTAAAAAGTGTACCAACGCCTGGTCCGCATTATCTGCAGTAAATGTGGATGAGCGATTTCAGCTTACAGCCAGTCAACATGGGAATTCATAAAATAAAATTTGAAACTTTGCTTGTGTAGAATTTATAATGCATAAACATTCATTAGTGCAAATTGTTTACTGACTTCGAAAACATGCATTTAAAATGCCTGTGAATTGAATTTCCTTCCCTTTTTGATTCTGGAGATTCATTCCGGTTAAATTGACAATCATCGGTGGCGTTTTCTCTTTTTTTTAAATGGTTTCGATTTTGCAACGGTCAGCAAGCACCCCTCTTTTGATAATGTTCGAATTTTTTGTGCCAGATGTAATTTGGTGTTTCAACTTGTGGTTAAATTTGAATACTTCTCATTCACGTATAGTTTTATCTAAATCAAACTAATTACTTGCCTAGGTCTATCCAGAACATCCTACAGGGTGGAAAATATCTGTTTTAATACGTTCGGTGCATGTTCATGACCGCATCAATTTCTGTACTGCAGCAACATGTTCTCGTATTGTTTTTTTTTGTTTGGTTTTGTTCGTAAAGAAATGGAACAAGCCGCGAGGTGCGACCCTTGAGTTCCACACGGTCAACTTCCCAGTAATATCTACATAAATATTAAGAATATCAAACACAATAATAATTATGAAAATAATACTGCTTCAAATAATAATAATGTGCTACTCGTAACAGTTATTGGAATGACTTAATATCCATCGTATCATCTAAGAGAGCGTCCATTGATTGCGATGGGGGAGGGGGGTGAATTGGTTTGATTGATTATTCACGCGGATCAATCAGAGGGGGGACAGGTTACAAAGCCATTTCCACGTTATTTGTTATTTTCATATCAATCCTTGAAGGACAAAAGAACGCTAGCAAAAATAATGCAGTTATTGTTATTACGCCCACTAAAGAGATTTTGTCGCACGATTGCCATTTTGAATAGTTTTGTTCGAAATTGCCATCACTTCGGCAAAATGACTGAATTTGTATTTTTTCACGATTTTACATCAATCAGACTAAGAATTATTTCTTATTTTCAGTTGGTCTTCAAAAACTTTAAATATGCAGTCAATAATTATTTTAATTGCATGTAAAAAGTAAAATGTATTAAGAATAATGATGGAAAAAGTACTTGAAATCTTACGAACACTGAATGATTTTTTTATTTTTAATTTAATTTTTTTTTGTAATCATGGAAAAAGTTTGGCTGATTTCTCTACAAAAATTGATAAGATTTTATAAATTTTGCCAATTTTGTGTTGAGCAAATCAGGTTTAAAAATTTATTTTTTATGAAAAAAGCCTAATTTTTCGCATTTTTTTATTAAATTAAAACACGGCTCAAACAATTTGTTTAAAAATTCAAAAACATCACAAAAAAGTTAATACGCGTCGATTGATTGACACCTTAACGGTGCAAGTTTTATGCTTGGTTCGTGCGATATAGCGCCTGACAGAAATGATCTTCAAAGGGTCAAAACAACAAACACCTCCAACCGAAGTGTCCCAAACACTAATCAGCTCTCAAGATTGCCAAGACGCTTCGATTGACACCTCAAGGAAGTCGACACAACTTTGTTTACTTGAGTTATGCTCGTAGAAAAAACTGTCCACGAACGTACGTACGTGCACACACACATACATTTCTTTTTCTAATTTAAATATACTCTATAGACCTTGAAACGTAAAAAATGTTGAAAATTTCAATTTCGATTTTCGACGCGATTACAAGAACTTCCTGAAATTATTTAAATATTTTTGAATTGTTTTTCAACCCCTACCATGCAGACGGCAGCATTGACGACTTCTTCTTTTTTGTGATAATTACAAGGCGGTAAACTTACTCAATATCCCCAATGCTGACAAAATACTGTCCATAATAAAACAAACTACCAAAGGCAACGTGCGCGCGGCTGAGTTGCTAGCATCAAAGCATGCTCGGTCGCATCCAAAGTGTGCGTTAAAAACCGTGAACGTATTAAGAGCATTATAAACGTTAATTGTTAAATATTCTCTTTGCGAATCTATAAAAGTCTTAAGATAATGTTCATATTTTCCTAAATTTTTGAGTATCTCTATCAATTTTAAATCAACACTCATTTTAAACAAGAGGAATTTCATTAGGACTCTGATATTAAAAAGAATAAAGGAAAGAAAATTAGAATGAAATTGATATAATGACTAGTCATTGCACTCAAGATGAATTCTATCCGATGATCCGCTTTTCTCTCAGCGTTGAAAATCAATTTGCCAGCGTATCGTCGTAAATTTTAAACAAACAGTCGAAACTGGAGAATTCGAAGCTTTTAGAACTCAGAAAAACTATTCGACATATCTAAATTTCGAACTATCTATTGTCAAGGTTATTAATAATTCGAACTTTATTAGGGTGGATTGTCACTGTTTATTCTACTGAATCTTTGTACAATTGCATTTGTACATAAAGAGAAAATAGTTTATTGGGAAAACGTTACCGTACTCATAACTAATATAAGGGAATTAAAAACAAATATGTTAATAGATACCATTGGTATGTTCAATGAAATCTTATTTATGATTGAAACCTTCGACGCCATTTTATTTTAATTTCATATATTTTATTTATGACTAGATGTACCCGCGACTTAGTTTGCGTGGATTCTAGGCTATACACAATTTAGTTATCATTATCAATACGATAATTGAATAGGTAAATCTATGGAATTTCAATAAAAAAGTTTTATTTTAAACTAATAATATTTCTACAAAATATTTGAAGCTGTATTACTTAGAGCATAAGAAAACATATTTTTGGTATAGTTGACACGGAAAATGGCCACGTATAATTGTTCGTGTGCGAAGCAGCCAGTGGTGAGACATCGTTTGTTTCTGCGTCTTATAAATGATCATCCCAAAGCTTGCGTTGAAAAAAAACTAACTAGAAATGTATCGCAATTCATGGTGAAAACATGAAAAAATGTATTTTTTGCATCGAGTGGCGTATCACAAGCACTTCGAGCAGTGCAAGGGTCTGTTGACTTAAATATTAATCGTTGATATGTCACAGCAACTGTAACCAATATCGTTAGAAATTTCATTAAATTTTGAAATAAAATGTAAATTTAGTACAAACAGTGCTGTGCAAAACTTAAGAAACTCACTACATGTCGGAATGAAAGGGAAAATTGCAATCAAAATATAAAGATTTTTTTCCTCTTTTTTTTTTAATTTGCACGTTAGTATGTTGCTTAAAGCTCTGCAATAAAAAAAGTACATCAGTATTTTAACTGTTCTTTGAAAAAAATACACTAACAAAAAGGCTGTGCGAAATATAAGCAACTTTTATTAATATTTCGTGTAATAGCCGTTATTTTTAATAACAGCGGCACACCTGCGAGTCATTGATTCAACTAAATTATTTAAAATTGATATATCAATTTTTTGCCATTCGGCTTTTAGGCTTGTAAACAATTAGTCCTTGTTTGCAAACTGTACTGTTCCCATACGCCATTTCAATATACCGAACAAGTTTTCTATAGGATTCAAGTCGGGCGATTGTGCCGGCCAATCAAGAACTTGAATACTTTTAGAGCTATTCTTTAACCAACTTCGATGTGTGTTTCGGGTCATTATCATGTTGAAACACCCATCGAATTGGCATATTACACTCTGCATAAGGTAACATTCTAGATTCTAAGATGTCCTTATACATGAATCTGTCCATAATTTCTATTATTCTATGAAAGGGACCAAGACCTAATGCTGAGAAACATGTCCAGACCATGACGCTTCCTCCCCCATGTTTCACCATTTTCCTACAGAAGTGTGGATTCAGTTGTTGTCCCTTCTCACGCCTCACGGGGGATAAGCCATCAGAATTGAAGAGGTTGAACTTGGATTCGTCGCTAAATAAAACGCTCTTCCATTTAGCAACTGACTAGTCAAGATAGCTTTTAGAAAACTCAAGCCTAAATGATATATAAAACGATATAAATAGTAAAATAATAATGTTTTAAAGTGTTGTTCGAGCAGTCTACACACTACCGGTGTTTTTATATTTCATAATCCATTTTAAAATTAAAGATTTGTTTATATTTAACGATTTGGCAATCTCTATTTGCGTTTTTCCGGAATAATATAGCGAAATTACGTTTGATTTAAATCTATTATCGTATTGATTACGCTGCATTTTCAATTTTATTTTTTTAGACACAACTAAACCCAAAGGGAAAACGATCTTTACTGATCTAATTGACACGAGCATCAGAAAAAACAAAAACATCGGGAAATTTCCGTTATCTTTTGTTCTGACTGGGAATAGTAGCTGCGTTTTGAAAGTTGCTTAGATTTTGCACAGCCTTTTTGTTGGTGTATTTTTTTCAAAGGACTGTTGAAATACTGATGTGCTTTTTTTCTTGCAGAGCTTTAAGCAACATGCTAGCGTGTAAATTAAAAACAAAAAAGGATAAAAAAATCTTTATATTTTGATTGCAATCTTCCCTTTCATTCCCACATGTAGTGAGTTGCTTAAGTTTTGCACAGCACTGTACATGTACTAATCGAGAAAAAAAACGAAAAACTAGAGGAACAGTTTCCCAAACTAAGGAGTGTATTGAAACATTTGACCTGTATAATTATGTCTCTAAAAGTGGTATTAATTGCTTCATCGAACTATTTTTTTTCTTTTTTATGATATTATAGTAACTGACATTTACATAAAAATCCAATCAATTTTCATTTCAAGGAGGAAGAAAAGTTCGGACCTTTCCGTTAACTCCACGCATTAGGTTCCGTACAACGGTGTCATCGACCACCTTATATGCGTTTCTCTACTTATTTTGAAAATCCTTTTCGATTTTAGAAATTTTGTTTGTTTTCGTTAATGTTTTCTTCATTTCAGCCCAATATCTTTCGATTGGTCGAAGTTCTGGACAGTTTGGAGGGTTAGCTGCTTTCGGTACCACGGAAATGTTGCTGTCCTCATACCACTTAATTGTTGATCGAGCATAATGACTTGTCGCTAAATCTGGCCAAAATGCTACAGATACGTCGTGTTTCTCGATAAATGGTTTCAGTCGCTTCTCTAAACACTCTTCGATGTATACCTACTGCTGAATTGATAGTACCCTTCCTATAAATTCCTCTGATCCGAAACCACATCGACATATTGTCTGCCAAATCATATACCGCTTGGGAAATATGGTGATTTTTTTGGTTTTATGTTTTGAGCTAATACCACCCTTTGATCCTGCTGTATAGAAGTCCTGATCAGGCAACTGTGCGCAACCGGCCTTCACGTATGTTTCATCGTCCAACACAGCACAATCGAATTTGGTCAGGTAATCCTTGTATAGCTTGCGAGCCCGATTTTTCGCTTCTTTCTCCTTTTTCTCGAATCGATCGAGTACTTTTTGGACTTTATATGATCTAAGATTATAATGCTTCTTAATCCTCTGTATCATTGCGTTCGATGTTTGTACTTTTTGAGTCATATGTGTTAGGACGAAAATTTCCCCTTTACCTTTCGGCTCAAATTTGTATCGGATGGACCTTTTTTCTACCTGATCCAGACTTTCTAGCAGCAGGTAGGCCTTTTTGGTACTTTATAATCGTTCGTTTCACTGTTGCAATCGACGAATTGGTCTCCTTTGCTAGTAACGAATATTTACGAGGGGCATTTTCTAGAAATTTGCACACAATTAAACTAAGCACTTTTTCTTGATTTGATGACATCTTTTCAAGTGTGATCTTACAATACGAATGGATTAGACGTTCTTTTTATCGCATTTTATAGCTAATTTTGCAAACCTGATGAAGATTCAAACTTATCCCAAACAGGAGCTATGCAGGAAAAACTGAAGGGCAATTTTTCCGATACATTCCTTAGATTTGGAATTTTTTACTAAACTCGCATTGAGGTGCAACGATAGAGCGCGCTTGCCGTCTGCGAGAGAAAAATTAAGTATATTGTCTATTTTTATTTTCTTTTCTTGATTAATGAGTTATTAGTGTTCTCTTCTCGTTTTCTTTAATTACATTATTTTCTTTTTATATATATTTTGTTGTAATTGTTTTTATCAGCTTCTTTGCACTATTGCATGCACTATTCAAGATCCTAAAGATTTTCCTTGAGGGTTTCCCTTCTATCTTGAATTCAGCAAATGGAATCGGCTCTGACTGAGCGGAGGGTTGGTGAGCTTAACGTCAGTGGTGAGAATAATGCAAACGCTAGGTCATGGTAGGGTGGGCCCAGGCAGCAATATCAATGACTGGCGAGCACCACTAATGCCCGTCGTCCGCTGAGGATTGGGCATGACCGCCCGAAAGCTTGTTTTCTCGCGTGACAGTTTTTGTTCCAGTTATATCGATCGTTTGGTTCGGGAAGAAATTATTTGGCTTAAAGCAATTTGATGTTGTTGCTCTCGGATGAGTCTTGATCGAGATTTTCACTCGTATACGCGCGAGATTTTTGAGTAAAGTATCGTAGAAGATATGGCCTCGTATTTTGAGTTGATGTTAATGGGTGAATCTCCAACAGTGAGATTCGGAGTCACAACTAGAGAAACGGCCAACGGTAATACGCGCTGAACTGAACTGGTCTGCTAGCAGCTATCGCATCTCCAGCTGTGAAGAGACCGAACTAAGATTTGTCCGTACGACTGAGAACAGTTCGTTGCCTCGTCCCAGAGATCAATGCGGCGAAAGTGTCGATGACTTCGAATTTCAGCACGACCTTCGTTGTCGTCTTTCATTACAGTGTGTATATGATTATGTGGCGGTTTGATCGTGTGACTGTTGCGGCAACATACTCATTTCATTAAAGCCGGGCCGTCAAAAAGTTTACACAGCTCATGGTTATAATAAACTCACCAGTCCGTTCCATCCTTCTAGTGCCCCAAAATGTGGCCCTCAAAAATGTCAATTGGCTTTTCTTAGGTCTTTCTCAACACTCATGTTTTACCTTCGTAAATCAATACCGGACGGATGGTCCATTTTGTAGATCAACAGCTTGTTTTTTGGGTGCATTTTGTTGGATTTTATAGTTGGAAGGAATGAAAAGTACACTTTGTTGATCATATTATGATGCCGTTTGATCTCTTCCTTTTAATTATCGTCTTGGACGAGGTGAATACCAACCAAGATAAATTAGTCAACACTTTCAATTATATTATTCTCATGTGTGATCACTTGACTTAGTGGATAATATTGAAATACTAAATTAATGATTTATTGGATCATGGTGGTTGTATCAAGTGTTTTGGGACAACTCAATATATTGACAAAAGTATATAGAACTTCGGATTGCAAGCTAGCATTGTAAGTAAATAAACTATCGTTAATACATATGAGTTATAAGGTAAAAAAGTATTGGCAAGTCTTATGTAAGATACAGTCGATTTCTCGAACGAGTGACGATATCTAAAGTTAGCACAAGAGTTGAACGTTTGCCGTTATTAGGAAATAAGCTTTTGAAGATAATGATGTTGGAAAGTTTACGCTTAAGACGTTGATAAAATAGATACAACTTACATAATAAAGAATAGTTTTATGATTTAATACTGATCGTGTCATTTGAATTCACTTTTTTTTCGATCAAATTTATCAACCTTTTTTTTTATGAGATGAAAATATTCGTTCCCGGATATAATCTAAAGATGCTTAAAATTGCCTCTCGCGACTGGAATCACGCAAATTCGATCCAAGACTAATTCGTTGCATAATTTACATGCTGTTGAAACCTAAATAATTGTCCAGATGGCAGTTTCGTGCCTGCACAAGTGATATGTAAATAACAAGCAACGAATTCAGTGTCAAATTATACCAAATTTTCAATTATATGCATCATATTGTTTTAATTCCCAAATGAGAACAGTCTCACTGTCCAAAAATTTTAACTATCCAACAAGACATGTTCTTTAATATGCTACACTAAAGGACGAATAATCTTTAATGTGTTGTCGATGACGTGGACAAATAAACAAAATTTGAATTATAACACTATTTTTTTGTACGTTATATTATGGTTTTATTATTTTTCTCTCCGTTTTTTTCTATACACGATACTATATCGAATTACTAGCTTATATCTATTATGAACTTTATGCGTTGATTACCATTTAAATTTATAATTTAATCCTTTAAAAACATCACAAAAAAACTATACATACAAAATCATTCCCTTCAAATATCCATGAAATGCACCTCCATTTCATTGGATATTGTCGAGCGTTTAGATATGGCAGTGATGAAATTCAACTGTTCCGTATACTCCATATAGACTCGTTGCCACTCAGCATGTGATTTGATGATATTTAATATTGTTTCCAAGAGTACACGCTTTTCAATATTCTGAAAGTAGTAGTGACGAGAATGTCGTGAAAAGACAATTTTGGCCAATTACTCGCTATATGAGATCAAATACTAAGTCCAATTAAAATTACTATCTAAGGGACTTAGTGGTTCGAACCCTCGCTTCCTATACACCAAGCCCCAGGTGTAAGGCTGCTTGGTGACAAGTAGTTTTCGGCAATAGGATTTGGTACCGGACTTTAAGTTCGCTTAGCTGTAAACGAGTATCTGCGCCTAATCAGGGTAAAAAGCATGAGCGAGTGTGTTGCTAACCACTTGACCTTCTCGCTTCCGTTGGTCGAGTAAACGAGGTAACTCTAACAGTACCTAAAGCCTTTGGCCCAATTTGGGCGATTGTGCCATCAATATTATCAGCTTTTTGTAAAAAAATCAACTTCACTTACTAAAATTTTGGATTTCTCAGCTGAATCGCCAGCATATGTTGGTCCCAATAGGTCATCCAATAGCAGTCTTATTCGTTTCTCTGAGCCATGCTTCGCTAAATGGAAGCCCAACATTGAATACCAATATTTGAGCTCTTCCGGCGAATTCACAGCTTCCGAAAGTTTTATTTGGTTCTCGATGAAAGACAACTTAGCAGATATTTGCCATTGACTTGAGTTCCTATAAAAAATGTGTTTATTAGACCTTACCACACTTTACCATCTATATCATGATGCTTACAAGTCAACTGTATTTGTGTTACTATTTGAAGCCGATTGCACGGACATTATTGGATACGTATTAACATTTCGTTGAAAGTCTTTTGGTATGGTCGATTGTAATCCGTGTCGGATGATTGGATCTTTTGAATTCAATACCATCCAACATTCCAGCTCTTTTGAGTACGAATACGAAGTGCCGTTGGCAAAAAGCACGAACGGAATTCCATATTCTGTGATTGTGAACTGAACCACTTGTCCCGACTTGAATATGTCGGCGCACGATGATGAGATGTATATTGCTTGCTTCTCAATACTCCAGACGCGAAGCTGTCCGCATTCAGATATCACGCCAGCTAATGATCCCAACGGACACTGAGGATATAAAATTTGACTGAAAAAAATCCATCAAATCCATTGAGATAGAATCGTTCTTACAAAAGCACATTGTGTAGCCGCTGTTGCCAGGTGAAGTATTGGTAAAGCACTAATTCCGGTTTTTATACTAAAAAATCTTAATGTTCCATCTTGGCTGCACAGCAGCACATATTTAGGACAAACGCAAAAGTTTACGATGGATGATCCTAAAATATGTTTAATTATAACCAGAGTCGAATTAGAGACTTTTTATTTTTAGTGTCAAATTAAAATAAATTTCTAGATAAATTATTTCTTGTTCAAACTTAGATGAATGTTTTGGTTCTCTCAAATTCTAGTTTCATTTCAAATATGCTAACAGCTCTTACCTATTAATGTTTCCCACAGTTTTTCGCCAGTGCTTAAAGCCCAACATGTTACCTTACTTATCGAACCATGGTTTGTTGTTACACTCCCATTTTGGACATGTATTCTAAAATCGCTCACTTGCTTGGTGAGTTCAGACGACGATCCACTTTTTATGGACGTCGGTCCTAAGTTGAGACGAGTTGGACCTGTTGGCTTTCGTTCAGATACATTTTGCACTTGCTGACCAAGCAATGGTTGAGATTTTGAAATGGTGGAGCTTTTTGCGGGAGCAGTTGATGTGTACGCAGCTTTTGTTAAACGATTGTCCAATTGCCTGCAAGGTAAAATCTTCGTAAGAAGCAAACTACCTATTTCGGTTTCAGTATGAACTTACGCTTGACCTTCCGGAGATATTGGTTTCACTGAGTTTGTCAGTATTTCAGCATCACCGTTACTTTCTATATGATTTTCGGAACTAAAATTACGCGATGAGCTGTTCAGTTCGGGCGGTATTGTTGTTTCTCTATTGGATAGAAAGACTTGAATTTCGAATCTAGGAGAGATGGTGGATGAATTGTCGTTACCCAACATCTTGATGCAATGGGATGAACATAGGGGTTATACGGCGTTTGCCATCCGCTGTTCTTGTTTCTATTTGTTTACTGATTGCCTTGGCTGGAGTTATTTGCGACATCACTACATCCTCACCATTGAAAGGCGTACTAACAGTTGGTTGAGCATTTTTTGGTTGTTGTATTGTGTTTGGAAGGGATGGCGGCTTCAATTTCTCTTGCGTTATGTTCAGTAGTTCAGCATTTTCAATAATCATATCCCGGCCAGGAGAAGAATGCGCATCAAGCGTTGCACTTTTTCCGTACATGCGTTGATAAAGAGCATTCTGTGGGTTGAAAGAACTGTAACCAAAAGTTCAAATTAAATTTAAATCTCCTCAGCGTACCTTATCGTCCTCCGACAACTGTGTCCCTAGTTCTTTCTCAGTAAATTGAAGACATGCAACCGTCCCGTCTCCACTGCAAGCCAATAGTATGTATTTATCGGGACCCCACGACAAGTCCAATACACTATCCTGGAACAATTCGTGAACCACGACAAGAGGCCGTTGTAGGGCCGTCATCCATACGGATAACGAACGATCCCGAGACCCGACTGCTAAACAGCAATACTGTTGTGACTTGTTACTTTTCTGTGTTTGTCGCTTCAATATGGAATTGTGAAAGCGTACACAAGTCACCGCTTTACGATGACCAACGAAATCTTTATCACATTTCCAACCTTCACGTTCAATGATTTGAGCTGTTGGTCCACCGCCGTTCATTGCATGTGCCGAAACCAAATACTGTCCATCCGGTGACCAGGACAATCGCAAAATGTGTGTAGTTCCGCCGCACTCTTCAAAGGGCTCCGTGATCGTATTACTACACGACCAGTCCGATGTCTTCCATATGCGTACGCTACGATCGTCACTTTGTGATGCTATAAACTTTCCCACGGGATCCCAAGCGACGCCCTTGACTAAACCCGTGTGTCCTTTTAAAACTGATATCATTGATGGCAAAGAATGGACATCCCAAATGATGATTGTGTTATCAACGCTGCAACTGGCCAACCAACGATCTTGTGGCGACCACGCTAAATCGAGCACATCTCCAGCATGGCCCCGAAGTGACGAGATACATTTCCATGTTTCAGGATTTTTTGTTATGCCACCCGAGCCAAACACTCCACTTGAACCCTAAGTGAAAGCAAAATAATAAACTATTTGGGACAAAAACAAAACACGACAATAAATCATAGATTGTAAAATTGCTTATCATTTTCTTTTTAATCGAATTGAAAAGCGTCTTAGATTTTTTTAAGGTATCTAAAAGACAAAGGCATCAGCATGTTTATAACTATATTGCGTGAAACACATACGATTTATCTCAAATTTACCAAGTTTTGAGAGAAAACGAAACGATCGAATAACACTTACAGGGATCACGTTTAAGTGCATGGCAATCATTATTTTGTAAAAGTTGTTCAAACAACTTTGAAGACAGGACGAATTTGGGAAAATAATTACAAATAGTAACAAGAGGGATAACCCAGAATGTAGGGAAAAGTTTTACGAAGAGTCCAAAGCATTTTAATTTCCTTCCTGGTCACTTGATCTTCAAAGTATTTTAAGTACTCACTCATGGCAGAGAGTATAGGACATTTTACTTCGGATCTGCTTTGCGTTCGGAAACAAGCTGGGTTTTCTACCAATTTTCACGTAACAGGTTTTTAGTATGCAAAGCGGACTCAATCACAGGAGAAAACCAAGGAGCAATGTTTGATTTGATTTAATGTTTCAGAGCAACGTAGCGATCCATAAATTCATAAAGGATTAAGTAATGGAGGTGCAAGCCAGTTACGAAATTCAAGCTATCAAGTTTCCATTGCCTGTCGTAAAAATTGAGAGTTGAATCGATAGCATCGTAGTCCGTTCTTCTAAATTGCAGCTTGTGTGCAACTCTTGCGTTCAGCAAACTTTAATAAAGTTACCATTAAGGGAGCAGGAGAGTAAAGATCAATCCTGGTGCGGACATAAGTGAATTTAGCTGTTTGGTCTAGCAGAGAGAGAGAGCAACATCTAAATTGTGTTATTACTATTAGTGATGGTATTATAATGAAACAAAGAATCTAATGCTAACAAGGAAGAAAATGCTGAGAGATAACGACTGGCTATTGAAGCAATGGAAGAAAATGAATTGATATCACTAGATATCGAGAGAAGGGTGAAATTCTAGAAAACGATAAAATAAGACGACGGAGGATACGATTTAATAGTCAGAAAGCCATGTAGCCATTTCTTGAGTGCAAACAACAAGACAATAACTGCAAGGAATGTCGACACAGTCAAAAAATGAAGACAGTATTGAGTGTTTAAGCTGAGACGTACTTTTTCGATGAAAGATTTAAAGCTAGCCGTAGACCTCAATTTGGTGTGTCGTGTTCACACCAAACTGATCGTGTGGGAAGATAAATGATATGAGCTTTTACCGAAAATGTGGACTGGTGGGATTCTATCAGTTGGCGGAACACATCGAGCTGAAAAGCGGTCAGATATATTGAAGAGAATTTCGTGGCAATCCGAACTCCACCGTCAGAACTATTGAAGGTAGAATGAGAGTCACGATTACGTCTGAATGTATGATGATGTGCAAAACATATTTACATATTGACATTCAGTCAAACTTGAGAAGGCAAAAAACATCATGATTGGCTGATAAGAAAAAATAATTATCATTGGACCGCTGATTTCGAAAAATTATTAAAAATTCTTTAATCGAAGTTCATATTGCTGATTGCCGAGAATAATCTATTGGTTACGCTTGAAATATGGCGGGCATTTACAACGCGTGTAAAAATTTAATTCGTTTTATAATATTTGTTTCACGTGCCGATCATTTAAAAAAATTAAGTAGTATTGAGACTGGCGAAGTGTTGTGTAAACAACGAAATATTTTTTTATTTGTGCAACAAATATGCACGTTTCTTTTTTGGATCTACTGGAGGGTTAACTATCCTTTGAAAAATTTAGTCAAAATGCAGAATATAACAAATTGAAGAAAAAAATTATTTGACTTTAACACGATGAGCGGGGCCAGATGTAGAGCTCTAGCAATAGGTCACAGATTATCTACACAAAGAGCATCTTCCAGTCAATGCACTTCTTTTGTTGAATAATGATAGTTGCTATCTTGAAGGACTTAGAAATACGAACAGGTATATTACAGATTTCTACTTCTAAGTTACACCACGATTATTCAATCTCTGGCTGTTAACATCATAAATGGTTTCGCATGAAGAATATATTTCAAAAGCGCATATCATCAAAGGAAACAATAATTTTTCTCATAATAGATGGATTAATGTTCCCTCCGCAATGATCAGAAAGAGTTGATGCTTTATTTTTTTAAAAGCTTACGATGGATGAGACGAAGAAGTCTTGGTTCCTTTATCGCGACTTGTAAATCATAAAAGAGAAGAATACGGAACCTATGCTGCAGAATATAACACGACAAATTATAATGCTTCACTATGTCAACAACAGAATAAATAAAAACTGATGATGACAGTACCGGTTTAGTAACTTAAAAGCAAAATGAGGAGCCGCAGCAAAGCTCTCATTTGTGCAAATTATTTACTGGAGTTGGCTAAAACGGGACAAAACATTTTCATAGAAGATATTGTAGCATTGCACAGAACAAGAGAGAAAGCAGTTGCATTTTATGTTAGGAAACAGGCCAAACAAGGCAATTTAAGATTATTTTTCCAAAAGAAAAATAATGAAATATCAAATATCTTCTAATGCGAGAGACAGCGCTGCAAGTCATTTTATACTGTTTGATTTTCACTTTGTTGGATAGATTAGATCCCCGTGAAACGTAAATCACGCGTCACCATCTTGAAAAGAAGATGAAAATTAAGTCCTTTCGTATCTCGAGAACCGTGGCTCGTACAAAAATGTTTTGTATGACAATCTTGTAAAAATATTAATTTCCAGTTTAAGCATACATTATTTTCGTGTTGTTAATAAGAAAGTTACAATCTGAAAAACCGGGAAAAAAGAGGGATCATCTTTTGGGCCCTTAACTTCTTTGTTGACATTTTCATTGTGAAAAATATTTGGCAAATAATATAATTATGTCATGAGTGGTTTGAGGCACCTTTTTTGCAATCTGAGTATTTATGCGGGCCTTGTTACGTCTCAACGGGGAAAAAGTCGCGTGAAAAATGCATTTTCAAAATTATCGAACTGCTCACGAGAACGAACCACCCAGTTCAAAGCAGAAATTCACCGAGCTTATTGTTAGGCAGGTGAATTTTTCTTCAATGTATTGGAAATTTTATCGTGAGCTTAAGGGGTTACATAGGTCTTGGAGGAAAAAAAAACACTTTTTCAAAAAATTGTATTTTAAAAACCAAAAATTCTATTTTATTTAAAATTTTCACACAAGCATGAGTTAATACTATAAAGAGGAACAGCAGCAACATCATTCGATTCGTTCTCGAGAAATCGTGCCTACCGTACGGAAAACCAAAGTTTCGAGAAAAACGCGTTTAATTTTTTTTATCGCGATTTAATGAATTAAAGTTATTTTTAAGCAACTTACATCGAGTCGTCGATTCCAGATCTATACAGTAATTTGTTCACCTCATTCGCGATGTCCAGAGCATCCTTTCGATGTTGTGATGTTCGATCAAAAAGAAAGAAGCTGATTTTACGCGGTAGAACCGCACCGTATGCGTATAATACGCTAGGTAAGGCAGAGCGCACGTACCGACCGCGCGGTATTCAAATCTGTATAACTCTGGTAATATAGCTCGAATTTACTTTAAATTTGGTGTTAATACTCTTGAAGTACTATACTTTCATATGGAAAAAAAAATCGATCGATTTTTTGAAAATACAAGACCTATGTAACCCATTAAGTTAAGTGATTGACGAGTCTCCTCCCTTCTCCGTTTGGAAGTCTTCTTGAAAAGAAAACGCAAGTTTGATTCTTCAATATCTCAGCGACCGTGCGTTGTACGAAAAAGTTTTGTATTACAAACTTGAAGAACATTAAATTTTCAACCATCTGTACCTTACGGTACAGTACGGTAATAATAAAATATATAATAAAATTATCAGCCAAATAACAAGAAACAGATCATTTATCAAGCGCTGATACTTCTTGGTTTCAACTATTGTCACTAAAAGCATTCACAGTTTGCAGCTAGAATATTTTTCTGCGAGTCGTTTGAGATGCTTTTTGGTGCGGGCTATTGCTTAACAAACGAACGCTTCCATATGGCTTGGAAATGCATTTCTCGCTTGACTTCATCGCTTTTAGAGGGTAATGACTACAGCCAATATACATCAATTGCAACAAACAATGACTTAAACGACTCGCGGAAAAATATTCTTCCTGCGAACTTTCGTGAATGCTTTTCGCGACAAAATTGGAAACAAAGAAGTTCAACATCTGCCACAAAAATAATCCATACTTTTTGTTATTTCTTTAGCAAAGGTCTCGTTTGCCAATTCAAGGTGCAGAATTTCAATAAGTTGTTATTGTTGTTGGAGAAAGGCTTTGGAAAGAGACGTCGGTGGTTCCAAAAGGTAAAAATTCGCTGGAGTGAAAATTATTTCTATCATGACAAAACTAAGAGCTTTCAATCGAATAGTAGAGTATGTTGCCTGCTGTCTGGTAAGGAACCAGCCAGCGGCCAGTTAAGAAGCATAAAGTGTTTTGGTCCAAGTAGTACGTAAAAGCTGCCGTATATACTAATATTATACTATATTAATAGTACCAGAAATGTGATGTTTTGTATGTAGACGATAAAGCCGAAGTAAATACCAAACTTTCCATTAAGTTGACATCAATATCACAGCCAACCCCTAGGGGCGTAATGATACACATTTCAGCAGCTAATGTTCAGTAGATAGGAGATATTTTGGCGTGTTACCCAGAGATTTGCGTAGGTTTTTTTTCTATATTCATATTTCTAAGAAAGAAATGGATACAAATTTGGGAGAAAACGCTTACAATATGAGAAGCGTGAATACATTCATAAAATTTGAGAGACCAGATCGCCTAAGAAGTGATCCGATTAACAGTGCAGCTAATTTTTACAACTAATTGATGAAAGAAAATTAATGAAGCCGCAGTACTATCTCTGATATCGATGTTCATCGTTTGGGGAGTACTAAGTAAACATACAATAAGTGAAGAAACATATTGCACACGGAAGGTGCAAGCAAAGATTGATGGAGAGGGAGGTTTGGAGGAGGCGGAGTTGGTCCGACATGCCGGGAAGCAGGAGCGACTCGACATCTTTTGAAGACACCTTCTAACATTAAAAGAAGAAGATAAATTGCATCTTTCGATGGTAACTCCCACTTCAATCCTACTTACCTTGGACATCTTCCATATCATTACTAGCTTGTCGTCCGATCCAGAAGCAAGCATCAGACCATTTTGAGACCATCGCACACAATTCACGCAAGCAAGATGGTTGTCCATTTGACAAAGAACCTTCGGCACGGAGGAATCGAGTTCAGCCTTCTCCGACAGAACTGGCAATAAATTCCAGATGACCACCCGGCCGGAATCGTTGCCCTGGCCTCCGGTAGCGAATTTGAGGCCACCTTGATGTACATCCACCGAGAAAATGGGTTTATCTGCAACAGACAAGCATTTATATTGTCAATGGGGACAATCCTGAACGAATCCTGACGACACTCAAATCGGAACATTATTCAACAAGACCCACCATCGTGATGTACCCACGAAGGCTTCAGCAGCTTCATGAGTTAGTTGATTTGTGTGCGCTGAACAATCAGAATCTTTAGCCAGAATCGCCAGTTTCAATCCAACACGATTTCTGACAGATGTAAACACAATGCTTATCCCGCGCGTTGCAGCCGGCTCTGTCCCATTCATACAAATGGCCAAAATGTCGTCCCGCAATTTTTGTGCATATACCCCAATTTCCCGCAAAAGCTTCCTAATCAGGCTGTGGCATTTGATTAAGGCGACTGTCAAAACTAATCGCATGCAACTTCTGTTCAATGCTAAGCGACAGTTAGCGATCAGTAAAATTCAAGTTTGACAACAGTGAGTGCAACGATTGGATTCTATGTGTAATTTCGCGCATCCCTGGCGATTAGATTAATTTTAGCTTTGTAAACAAACGAAAAACACAACTGATATGACTCGACCGGCAGCCAGTAAAGATGTGCGCCGTAAATCGACAGTGAGAAAAATACATGAGGTATTCGGAGAAGAATCCACTTCCGATGAAGACGATTTCGAGTCCGTTTCAACAAACAGATCAGCGACAAACTATAATCTTGAATATACGAGTCAATCCCTAAAGGAAACGGCAAAGTCGAAAAGCCCACGCAAAGCGCAATCCCCACCCAAATCGCGAGAATCTGCCAGCGAAGCCCAAGCGTCAACCAGGAAAGTGCAAGGGTCCACCAACAAAGCGAAAGGCTCCACCGGCAAAACGGAAGCGTCCACTAGCAAAGCGCAAGCCGGTCGCAAAACAAAAGCATCCGGCAAGACGCAGAACGTAACGTCACCTCTGAAATCAGTACTGAAATCTCCTATTGCAGCAAAACGAAAAATGTCGCTGAGGAAAAGCCCGGCAGTGCCTCCATCACGAAGCCCCAATGCAAACACGAGCCGAGTGCGTTTTTCAACGCACCCGTCGAATGAATCAGCGGCTGCATCATCTAGTCGTCGAGGGAATATGATTGATACATCGTCGGCAACATCGCATGCAAGCCAGGCAGCGCCTGGAGCGAAGAAAACGAACCGCAGGAAACAGAGTAAGCCGAAACAGAGATCTCACGTTTTACAGGAGATTCAACGACTGCAGCGATCTATGAGTAAGTGTGGAAACATTATTATTTAGTATTTATATTATAACGAACATACAACGCCGAGCAGTGTCCAAAGGACCCTGAATCGCCGTTAAAATCGCGATTCTCGCAGCCCGTGTACGACTGAGCGCTCTTTATTGCCAGTTGTATTAGTCAAGTCGACCGCCATGCCAAATCCCCTTTTTCTACAACAACAAAAGTTCAATCGGTTCACAGCGAAAGTATTTGTGACTAATTTAAGAAACACTTTTTTAAAATAATCGTTTCTTTTCGACAACTACTTTACTTCAAAAAGACATGACCACAATGGCTAAATACTAGGTAGGGATATTGATTTTTGGGAGTAAGGAGGTAGGAAAGAGGGCTACTTTGGCATAAAAAGTTCACGGCAGCCTCGGCCCTATGAGAAGTTATGGGGGCTCCCCCACTAAAAAAATGGTTATTTTGTCTGATCATATGATCATATGAAACCGTAAAATAGATCTGAGAAGTTATTTTTAGACTTGTTTTGGAGTCGAAAAACGTGTATCCGAAGTGTTACCCCTATTTATATAACATTTATGGTAAAAATGACATTCATCAACTTTATTATATATTTTTTTAAATATTTTTTATTTGTTTTTAATTTTATTTATTTTTCACAAAAAAAAATTCTTTAATTTTTTCGACTTCAAAACAAGTCTAAATATCACTTCCCAGATCTATTTTACGGTTTCATATGATCTCTAGAAATAGACAAAATAACCATTTTTTAGTGGAGGAATCTCCATAACTTCTCATGGAGATGGAGCCGTGACCGCCGCGAACTTTTTATGTCATAGTAGTAGGGGAACCCCCTCTTTCGATCCCCCTACTCCCAGCCTCTTCGAGGGTGGGGGCCATAATCGTAACCTTTACCAAATACTATTTTCGTAAATAAAGAAGTGGTTTCGGTCCGAAGGCTGGCATCCTCATCATGGA
Organism: Oxycera nigricornis; assembly: GCA_963942545.1. Taxonomy (NCBI): domain Eukaryota; kingdom Metazoa; phylum Arthropoda; class Insecta; order Diptera; family Stratiomyidae; genus Oxycera; species Oxycera nigricornis. The sequence continues at coordinate 23,636,643 of OZ012660.1, forward strand.
CAGCTTTCACTATTTTGTGATAGTACTATTATTGCCCGGATGAATCGAATCTTTTTATTAGCTTGCGAATATGTACATAATGCAAAATCCGTATTCCATTTTGAATGAAATTTCTAGATTTTCTGCAATAAGCTGCTATTTTTTAAGAAAAAAACCAATATAATGATATTACATATATTCAACAAAACAAAAGAAAATAAACGTTGCTTATATGTATTCAAAGTATTACAAAAACAACAATACTTCATTTAAAAGCATTTATTCGCACCCCGTTAATACATTAACAAAAATGGCTTTATCCTATTTTTTTAGTATTTAGTTGGGTTGACATTTTGTTTTAAAATAGCTTTTAACTTTTTTGGCGTTGATTTCACTATCTTTGTAGTTAAATTTGATGAAATATTATGTCATTCTTCTCTAAGAGCCTGTTTTAACCCTTGAATGTTTCGAATGTGATGAATTCGCAAATTCCTTTTAATAATTGACCATAAATTCTCGATCAGATTTATGTCAAGACTTTGGGGCGGAGTTTTCATATATTTCCGACAGTTATATTATATCCAGAGACGTGTATTTAAAACGGTATGCTTGGGATCATTACCCTGTTGGAAGATAATCCCGTTCGCATCCCAATTTCTTCGTACTTTGGACAAGGTTTGCCTTTAAAATATCGATATACATCTTTGAATCCAGTATTCCGTCGATAAATTTTCAACACCTATAGCACTAAAGCACCGTCAAACCATTAATGAACCTCCATCGGGTTTGAATGTGGGTAGCAGGTTATGCATATCAAAGCTGTTATTTCGCTCACGCCAAATTCTCATGCACCCATCGGAAACTTTAATATTAAATTTACATTCATCCGAAAAAATTACACGCTTCCAAAGCTGAAAGTCCTTATCAACGTGTCCTTTAGCAAATATCATGCATTTTGCTGACAAATGGCTCTTTTATAGCAATCCTGTTACAAAATCTAAGTTTGGGGATTAACTTGAGTGTCCTTATATTTTTCTAACAATCCTGCCAGTTTGACCGCACTCACTCTCGGATCCTTGCGAATTTGCATCTGCAACAGAGACAGGTGCCTCCTTGTTAAAGCCGAACGGTTTTCATTTTGCCGCTTCTTTTCGATTTGTCCGAAATTTTTATACTCGACTACAATGTATTTCACCGTCGATTTGCCTCTTGATACTATTTTCCCGATTTTCCGTAACGATTTGCCATTTTGATGCAAATCTATTATTAACTTCCGTAAATCGTTGGAAAGTTCATTTGATTTTCGTCCCACTGTTCAGTTTTCCCGCTCACAATCGAAAATAGTCGACGCAATTAACTAGATAACACTCTATAAACTCAAAGCTAGCTACTGTACCAATTAGACATTCCATAAAAACATTGTGTTCATTTTTCCGGGAAAACAATGAACCTTTCAGGGAGTGCGAATACGGATTTTGCTAGCGTCGATAATGAAATTTTACATTTTTATAGGATAGTAAGAAATTTAAAGAATTTTTTTCTTGATTTACCGAGAATTATGTATTTCTAAGAAAAAGCAATTTCCAGCTAAATATTTACATCAATTGTGAGATAAAATGCTCCTTTTCCAAAAAATGTGGGGAGTGCGAATACGGGTTTTGCATACTGTATATATGAGTTGAACCATATGTGTTTATAAAATAACGATTGTTGCCCAAAAGCTTGCGAACTAAATGCGGTTCGCGATATTTCGGGTGACGGTTTCTTGGTGAGCCGCGTCAACTTAATTTTAACTGATTCGTCCCGATTTACAAGTCGATACTGTATACTCAAATATAAATTTCTTTTTGTGTTATATCGCAGCAATAAAGAAACAATTGTTTACTAATCTACTAAAACATACTTCCGTTTATAAACTGACATGCTTACCTATTATCCTTACAGGACTTCTTATTCCAAAACTAACATTTTCAAGATTAATTCGTGAAGTGCTCATGACATACGCAGATACTGATATGCGCATATCAGTCGTAGCTCTGGAAGCTATTCAAGAAGCAGCTGAAATGTATCTGGTTCAAATGTTCGAGGACTCATATCGATGCACGATGCATCGTAATCGAGTCACATTGATGGTAAAAGATATGGAGCTTGTTCGATTTTTGCGTGGACCTCTAGATGTTGGCAATTATTAGACTGACTTGAAGTTTTGTAAGACGGTTTGCACGTAGCAAACGTTTGAACAGTAACAATGTCCATTTTTTGGACTGCTAAACAAACAAAATGCATATGTGTGAATGTTATTAGTTCTCCGGTAAAATCAAGCATTTATTTAGCTCATGAACATTAATGTTTGTGTTGTGCGTATATAAAAGTGATTTAATTTTACTGCTGCTTTATATGACGGATAAACCAATTATATATTAGTTATGATTTTTTTATTCTAATTAACTTGGCGAATGTAACAAGACAAAAAGCATTGTTTTTATAAAACATTACAATTGTATTCATTTTAAGTCAAGCTTCACTTTAAATAATATCTAATTGTTTAGCTTTTTACTTTTAATGTCGATGTTAACATAAAATGTAAACTAATGAAGAATAGCTAGTAAAAAATTTGGAAATACAAAACCTTAAGTGATCAGTATATATCATTTTCGTCTTCTCGTGTCTCCATCCTTGCAAAAAAAACAGAATTTTTTCGGTTGTAGAGTAGTTCAAATGTTAGTTAGAATTCAAAAGCAATGAGAAACATTATCCAAAACTGAAGAAGATATCAACTAGGTGCCGAAATACCCATCAGATATCGTAGCAATAAAAAGTTGTGTATTATTGGTTTGACTCCAATTTTTTTCATCTTTTGAATTTATTGAAACATGATCACTTCAGCCGTAAAACTCATTCTCGATGGTTTTAACAATTTAATTTTTTCCTCAATTATGCAAAATAAATTAACATTTTTTTCGTTATACTTATATAGCAGTGACGTGCATTCACAGTTAGTGATTCCAAACTGTTAGCTTTCCCAACAATAAAGTTCATTTTCCTAACGTTCAATTCATTTATTTACATTAATTTCCATTATTTTTCGAATAAAAACTTACTTCAATATTCATCCTACGAGTATGCATGTCCAATAGTCCACATCCTATGCGAAGAATTATTTGGCCGCTAGACATAGAGGCTGATCCCATAAGAAATCTATCCAGGAATTGGCTGAACGTTTTTTCTGTCTATTTATTCAGTTAACTTGTATTGACCTGGCTAGAAAACCTTGCGATGCTTATTACTTGTTGCTTACTCGCTTGCAACTTGGGTTGCTGTATATATGATTTGCTTCTTCATTCATGTAGAAATCAGTACAGACTGGAAATTTTTAGTTCAGGTTGTGGCTAAATTCGTTTTACCCGTAAATTGATTATTTTAGTGATAAAAAGTGATAATCAAGTGGAAAGTTTCCTCGTCGCACTATGTTGGAATATTGTTGCGCCACAGATTTTATACTAAAATCGAGATTTTCAACTCACCCTCACTTTGGAAGAAACAAGATATTGTTCAATCTGATAGGTCGAAACGCGTTATTAATCTAGAATCTAAAACGAAAAGCGTCACGTCCCGTTAGAATATTATGAATAATATATGTTGTTAGCCGGAAACTGTAAAATAAATAAATTATTTTGGTAGCTGCGTTTCCTTTTTTCAATAAAAGATCTGTGTTATAACAATACTGCATTTAGTAATTTGATTTAACGAACTCAGCTGTGAAACCGTACAACAAGGAAAAACATCTACAATCGTTGATAAAGTTAAATACGAATAGACTGCATGCTTAGCAAGTTGGTGGGCTAAAATCATCACTATGGCGAGAAAAAATCGAAAGCATGGAGCCCAGTAACACTACAAGCTACATTAAAAATTTATTACAATTTAGTAGCCAATGCTTCAACCTTTCAGGAGTGGGTTTGTGATTGAAAATATTCCATAAATGCAGTTTCTACAGCGTGAAAAATACAGCGAAAAAAATACAGTTTAACCCCATCTTCTTATTTCAGCGCTATGCAAGGAATTCGGAAATATTTTATCTAAAATACAAATTCATGTATATTTTTTGTCGTTGGGAGTACAAAAGTAGTTCAAAAGTACCCATTTGCTCCTGCTTCTCGGCATGTCGGTTTTTTACCGACTAAAACCACTTTCGTTTCCTCCAAACCTCTCATTCCCTCGCTTTGAAGAGGTATCCAAACATTTTGAAGAAAAAATGAAAATTATTGCTGATTTTTGGGGAAAAAATCATCGTCTTAAAGTAAATTGACTCAGAAAGTTTCAAAATAAATATGAAATTAATTGTTTTTCATTCCTGAATGGAATGTGGTAAAACCGAATGGATAAGATTACTGAAGCTTATGCAGCAATTATAATAGTGAAACTAAAACAAAATCAATAAAAAAAATATAATTTTAGCACAAACTATAGTTTAGTATTAATCGGCCGCTCGTGGAATTTAATAAAAGTCGACGATTGATTTATCAATAGTGTGAACAAAATACCGATTGATCCAGAGAAGAGAATTAAACAAGAGAAAGTCAAAGGACGATAAAAACTTGACATCTTTACATCTTTCACATTGTTATTTATCAAAATGAACTAAACAAAAAACGGATATTTTATTAATAACATGTTTTTATTTATTTTCAGTTAATTTTTATCTATAAGCTATTGATGGATTCCGTCGTAAATTTTTTGACTTGCGCCACTGGCCAAACAATATAAGCTGCATAACTATATGAAAAACTGCAGACATACTTTTTCAATTTGATTTAGTGGGAGCTATCGAAATCACTGTCGTACTTTTTGCGGCTAAATACGTACTCGAGAGTGAGTATTTTGTGCCTGATAATTTTGCGCATAGAGTTGTTTATAGATATATCGTCTCACTATGTTCGTGTCAATCATAGAGTGTAAAGTTATTGTTTTATTATATTCTATAAAATTGTTTTTCTCTCTAAATATTTAAGAATTTATTATGCTTGTAAAATTTAGTATGGTATGGAAATATAAACACCCAGTGTAATGCAATGTGATGGAAGTAGAATTATTTTATTCAATTTTTCGCTGCTACAAACAGTAAAATGTGTAGAATCTATGTTCGTAAATGCTGATTTCCGTTGTCTTCGTCAGCTTTGAAATGCTTGATCGCACTCATAGAGAAGTGTTTTTTTTGATTATGGCAGAGTCAACTAATCTCATCGTTCAAACACTGAACATAGTATCTTAGAAAACCAGCTATGCATATTTAATTTTCCTTTGTTACTCGAGTCCTAATTTCAATCGTTCGCAGCACGTCTGTATAATGTTTGTACGAAAATTCCGCATAGTGAGTAAAAGCGCCACCAGGCCTGCACGGTTTCATCGATCGATCGAAAGGGATCTGCAGCGAAACGTTTTTTTTTTTAAATTTAGATATCAGCCTTCACACGACTGGTGGATTCCTGCCAGAGTAAAGATGTCTTATGAATTTGAATTACGTTAAACTAGAAGGTCTACCGTATGCCACTCAGCTGAAATTGAATCGATTCCGCGCAAACTTACACTTGGTATTGTCTATTCAATATTCCTTTAAGTTTTTTATAACGACGATTTGACGGTAGATTTGTCTAGACATTCTTTTTTCACAATAAACTTCAGTTTCGTAACTGTTTCCATCCCAATCTTACGCTATTCGCTCGTTCTAATATATCGTCGTACCTCTATCTCAACTATTCGTTAACAGAGAAATCATGATTTCCTGTAGTTCCTTTAGTATAATGTAAGAATAGTTTAAAAATCAAATAATATCGCTTTTACTATAAACAATAGGGATAGTTCCTTAATAACTGAGCATGAGAAATACACCGGTTCAAATTTCTAATGTGATATACATCTAGGGCCTTAAAATGTGCCATTTATGTTTGGCTACTGGAATTTAAAATAAAATTTGCAAGTATTTTAAAGTATTACTATGGACATCAGATACACTTACAATTTCATTTAGCACAAAGAACATGAATATAAACAAAATCATACCCCATATTCATCGATCGTTATTTTTTTTATTATTATAATAGCTCAAATTGTATTTTATAATAACGGCAATGCTTATTTTAACACTTGCAGAATGGAAGACATTTATCAACAAGAACAAACGCTTGAATAATTTTCTATTTATCTAAACTTATGCATCTATGTTTACAACTTTAAGGGTTGAATTATATATTTTATCTATTGAAAATATCATTTATTAGCTATTAGCTCGTTAGCATTCGTGGCAAAAATTATTGTCTTTAATACAATGTTCTCAAACATTTAGCAATTATTTGTATCACAACAAATTTCATAGTTTCAATAAGTCAACCTTTTTCATTATGTTTTTCATTTTTGTTTCTTTTTCTTTAACTCCGCCGTTTTTTCGGGTTTTGGAGGGTAGATTACATACAGGAAGAGTTGTGTACCAGCCATTGAAGAAAGTATCAGGTTTTGAATCTGAAATGACGCAAAAAAAATGAATTTTTTAAAGCTATTTTCCCCAACTAAGATAAAATTCAAATGATTTATAAAAAAATGCATAATTGATGTGGATATTGTCGACGCTTAAAAGGCGAAAGGACGGACGTAAGCACCATTTTGGGTGCAATTGAGATTTCAGCATCGACTGGAACTGGACTTTGTCGCAATCATTTTTTGCGATTGTGTCAAATATTTCCACAAGTATGTACCGCATACCAATTATATGGCATCTATTAACTTTTAAACGATCTATTATCGCTTATAGACTTGAACCTTTTATATAAAGGTCTTACGGTAGGCCTAAACATTTGTATAGTAATGATAACCATGACCTGGCAGGCATAAATCTTGAACATCATTAACTTTTATCTTGTTGAAAGTGTAAAACAAATAACAAAAATTAACTTGTTCCATAGTAAAGTATAAAAAAATTGGCAGGCGATTTTGATAAGCAAAAGCATCTGCCAGACGAATAAAAATAATCGAAGAGCTAGTGAACTCGAAAACATACCCAGGTTCACAAAGCTGGAAAGATATAGTAGTTTAGAACTTCTCAGTGAAGGAATCCTTAGTCTAGCAAATAGCCGCGGAGAATAGGAGGAGCTTCGAATCATTGAAAATGAATAATTGCACCCCCACATCTCAGTACTCGTGAATCCTACAGTTGTTGAGTTTAGCCAACATTTGCAGCAAATTGTACATAACAACACTTTCACGTGGCGGCAAAAAAATATAAATCAAAAATGGTGTCAACATTTTTCGGACGCCACAACTTCTGTGTTTTTTAGTGCTTATTTTAACATTAATTTTTCAAAAGTAATTGTAGTATCGATTGTTGCAATAACTGTACACAAACAGGAATTATTACGCCCGAAGTTAAGTAAAAAAAATTACGACTGGTGTACCCATTGCCTTGCTCTATTGAAGGAGACCAATTAACATAATTACTAACATACCTATTCACTTCGGCTTTCCATTTATAACTTACGACTTTCTGTTCTTCATGGGATCGAAAACTATTGCCTATTGTTCAAAATATTGCTTTGTTGAATGGGAGAGGAGGCTACAACACACCAGACGGTTATATTGTTGGAGTTAATTTTAATAATATTTTAAGATTTTACGGTATAGCCAAATATTAAATTTAGTCCGACTCTTTTGCAGCTCATTGCACAAGCTTTAATCTATGTATCTGACAATTCCACCTTGAATAGAAAATGAAAAACCTGAAGGATTACAAAATACTTTGCGAGCTGCCTGGAATGGCCGAAGCTGTCCAAGTATATTGGCATATATAGGAATGTTGGAATATATCACAGTACACTTCACAAAAATAAAAGTACGCAGGGTTAATTTTGTATTGAATCAACATAGCCTTCAAGGGATTTTGTTTACTAGGCTCTAGTTGAGAACGAAAAAAGGAATAGATTGAGCACATTGGCAAAAAAGGGATGTTTACGTTGTTTCATAACTTTCAAACATTTTTTTAATGGCTGGAAGAATTTCTTTCAACATACTTTGAAAAATATTGTGAGCATAACCTATGTGAAATATCAAACTTCATAAATTATATTTGCAAATACCGCAAAAGTAAACAATCCGACACCAATCCTTTAAAATCAAATATAAATATTCAACCCATTAGTATTGTCATTCAAAACTGAAACCAAGCTAATAATAATCAATTCGAAATTATTTTTCAACAATTATTCCACAAAACGTAGGAATGCATATCTTCAAAAAAAAAACGAAATGGCATTTTACTACAGCCCAAAAACATGGAAACATTTTCTAAGATTTTAAATTTCTAACTCTACAAAAAGCTTTTAGAATTGGTTGAGTCGTTATCATCATCTGGTACTATATTAAATGTGACTAACGACATTGTACTTTACTTATCTCATGCATAAGTCAAATGCTTATCGGTTGAGTAAAATACTAGAAATGTATGTAAACATCGGGGCTTATTGAAGCCAGCGAAATGATATGCGAATTTTTTTACTCAGATAATACGATTGCGTAACACTACAAAAATGATAGCACTGATTAGCAAAATTATACGAAACATCTACATTTGAAGGTGAATGGCTTCATATGAACAAGATTCTGTTATTTTATTTAAAACAATAGCAGAGAATCATGTGAAAATATTTTAAAGTGAGCCCAATTGAATGATCTACAGAATAAAAAAAGCAAAAATAATTATGGATTGAAGATTGCTATGAACCACCAAAAGCCTTGCTTGCTAGTCTGATCATATTTCAAAAACAAAGACTAAGTCTTCTCCTTGCCTCGGTATCTTCATGAGTAAATAACAATAAAAACAGGGATCAGCACTGTGAACACATCTTGCATGAGTGGTGGCCATCTGTGTAAGCAGAAAAGGGTCGACGGGAAAGAACAATCGGTAGGAAAATAGGATAGTAGCCTTGAATTGTATGAAATTATAGAAAAGGAATGTTAAGTGAAATAAATGTGTGAAAGTAGCATGGATATGAAGAAAAACGATGAGAGTTGCTGGTTCCTGGATCATCAAAAATGATCGGGGCAGATTAGTCTTGTCGATACGTAAGGCGAGGCAAGGAGTTGTGCTGAATATGTCGAGCGCGAACTTAACGAGTCTTCCATAAAAAGTCTTTTATAAGATGTATTTTACTAAGTTGACGTGTCTGTATGAGTAAAATTAGCTAACAAAATACTGTTGCCTTTAATGCATAGACACAAAAAAAAACATTTTCGTTCGACTCAACACAAAAACTTGTTATATTCCATATTATCCTATACAGAATTCGTATTTTGCTCTCCAAGAATTTCATACATTGCCTTTTAACACCTTCACGACTGCTAACGTGAATATATGTTTTTTTATATTGAGCCATGTAAATGAAAAAAGGGTTTAGTTGCCAAGAATTTGAATTTTTTAAATGGCAAATGTATAGTATACCAATGCCAATAATTGGGAAAATTTGACATGTGGCAGAAGCGTTTACCTAAACTGCTATAACAGAAATGTGCCTGTGTTTTACGTGAAGACCTACCCAGAGGGGGTTTAACTCCACGGTCCACGGTTGGAGAACGGGCAGCAACGGTGGGCCTACTAACGCCCTGCCACTCGGACGTGGGATTACCAGTTCGTCTACTGAGGGCAGGTTCAGTGACCTTACTGGTGAAAGCGAGGCATATCTAGGTATCCACATTTGAGTAATACAGTCTCCCTGGAAGCGAATGACTCTGAAGACTTTTAAATCATCGTCATACAGAAGCCACTTCGACTCTACGACAAAAATGATTGATATGCATAAAGAAAAGAACTGTGAAGCAATAAAATCCAATTTAGAATGCTCATCTGCGAACATAATCAACCTTTTTTGCAAATTTTTCATTCAAACATATTCTGATTTTCTCTGTGATAGTCAACGTTGATTGCACAAGAAGAGTAAAGAGCAAAAATGGACTTTTAAAAGACATTTAAGATCTTGAAAAATTACCATTAATATTTCTTAATACAGTTCATCCAAAACTGCAATGATTAAAATTCAATTCGACATATACTCACGTTCCGAACGGAAAATCTTGGTCAGCTGCTTGTGAAAGCCAAATCAACTGGTATTCTGGTTCATGCAACCAAGAAGCAACGTAAACAAGCTACCCATGCTTTCATATTATGCATGCAAATAAATTGTACATATGTATACCATATTCCTACTTACCACGACCATGCTGTTCTGAATGGCGAGCCCGTACACCAGCCACGAAAACGATACTAAGGTTCCGGATAGCACGATGGGTAAGGGCATGTTACCGACACTCTTGTTTCTTATCACTTCTCCCAGGCTTAGGAATGGTGATCCGACCAAAATCATCAGCCATGCCGTCACAATCAAGCCCAAGCGAAATTCCAACTTGCTCGGGTCTTCGTACTCGCAATACACGACGCAGAGTGCCGAAAGTATGCCGGCCGCCCCAATCTGTGCCCAAAGTTGATTTTTGTTTTTCGGAGGCGTGTAGAAATAGAAAATACAAGTGTAGATTGTGTTGAGAGCGAAGCCCAAGATGTTGACCTTTATCATGTTTGGGTCACCGATAACTGTGGCAAACTTTAAACTAAGAACTGTTCTGCAAGCAAACATAGACGAGATGACTTCGAGGAATCCATTGAAGCTACAATACTTACAGCACAAATCCACCGATGAAGGGCATGAATGGGAATCCATCGCTACTCTTTCTCTGCCGGATTGTGTTGAGCATAAAAGCCGGGCTGAGGAATTGCACAAACGTGACAGTGCTAGCAATTTGGCCTATCAGCGCAGTATGCGGCTTAAGGATACTTCCTATTACTTCCATTTTTATAAGGTCAACAATCTGGCAGGCGATGTCGTAGAACGACAGACACGGAGTGTTTGCGAGACGACCGCGGACTGAACTATAGTGGCGTTGGCCAGCTTTCTATAGCCGCCTGAAAGATTAACCGCAGATGTACTCACTATTTCATGTGTATTCAGCAAAGCTTTTCGATGGATGTTGTCCATGAATCTTGAATGTTGGTAAATTATCGCCGAGCTATCAGACTGAAAAAGATTACTGACTGATTTCGCAATAATAATGAGAACTAACATACGTACATGCTCAATGTGACTTGCAATTTTGAATCTCGGTGACCGTGTCCACGGTATGTAGATTAATCTTGGCTGTCGATATTTTCTCAAGGACGGCGCCACGTAATAGTAAAGCAAGACCAAAGAAGGAATACTTGGCATAGGCTCAGTCTCCCGAAAATCAGCTGTTATGTTCGCAAGCAGTTACAAAACAATCGCGCCCCCATGGAATTTCTTCGTTGACACATCGGCCAAGTGACCAATGCAGCTGCGCTGGATTTCTGGATAATCTCCAGGAAGATAGTCAAAGCACTGAAACTGTTGCGGCAGGAATATATATGCATGTTAATTTTTTTTCATTTATTTATTATCTATATTTTGATCTTCAACAATGAAGCTGTGTAATTTTTTAATTCGTCCTTTACTCAACACTAAAGAATTGTTAGGACAAAAATCAATTTTGTTTCAAACAATTACAACTGAATAAAAGACGAATTAAAAATTTACAAAACTTTATTGTTGAAGCTCAAAATACCAACTGACTTAACTAATGAAAGCCAGCCGGATAAGTCAAAATCCCTCGTCAAGGAAATGAGCGGAAAAATGGCGCAACGTGTTCACAATACACTAGCGGCAGCTAAAATCCAATTTTTTCTCAAAAATACCGAAAGCTACTGCAAGCAGTAAATCCCGTGGGAATTAGTCGAAAATCCCTCGACAAGGAAATGAGCGGAAAAATGGCGCAGTGTTCACAGTACACTAGCGGCAGCAAAAATCCAATTTTTTGGCGACAAAATCAAACGTTCCTGCAAGCCAGCGAATCCCGCGAGGACAAGTCGAAAATCCCTCGTCAACGAAATGAGCGGAAAAATGGCGCAAAGTGTGCACAATACACAACACTAGCGGCAGCTAAAATACAATTTTTTCGCAAAAATATCGAAAGCTCCTGAAAGCCAGCGAATATCGCTGGAACAAGTCGAAGATCCCTCGACTAAAGGTACACTTCAATCTGACTAGACATCATAAATCAGCCATAAAGATATATTTAGATCGAATGCACAATTCTCACGTTCCGCGTCCTGCATTCCTCAGCTTAATGCTCTAAATAACTCACGGCTGGTCATCGTCTAGACGAGTGTGAAAGGATCATCTAAAAACAACGACTATCCGTGGGAACGCGATTTGTTGATGAAATTAATTAATTTTGGCCACACATAATGTGACTCCTATTCATGAGTATATTGATTTTTGAAACTGTACATAGGTAGTACCTACATCCCTACTTTTAATTTTAGAGTAAGATCACTGTACATAGATTTTAGAATAAAAGAGCTGTTGATTTAGAAATAAAAACAGAGTCAATTCTGAAATGATACTGCCATATTCGGCAAGTGTTTTACTACAGACTACTCTCCTGCCATATTCGGCAGTACCAGCCTTGATAGGCTTTAGTAATATAGGCATTTCGCGTGCCATCGGATCTAGCGCTTGTCACTGGACACTAGGGAAAATTATTTTGTCATTCATTCAAAGTAAAAATGACCATAAACAAAAACATATTACAAGGCCATTATGATTTTCCAGTCGTCCGAAAGGTAACCTCTCAAGTTGGAAATGCAATTTAGATCCGAAAAAATGCGAGTGCACAGGTTTGTATCCACGCGAGCAACATATGATAATGCTCCCAACAAAGCTGAATCTCATTCAGTCAATAGTGCCCCAAATAAAGTTCATTTAAAGTCAATGGGTGGCAACCTAAATAAAGTTCAATCGAACTCAGCTGTTGGTGCAATATCATATGTTACAAAATCTACGGGTAATAGCCAACAATTATCTAGGCCAGAACATGCAATTCATGGCGTTGCAATATCGCCAAACAATATTGCTGATTTAGCAACAATATCCAAACCAATTGTAGTGTACAAAGAGTACACTTCACTCTGACTAGACGTCATAAATCATTCATAATGACGATCAGCCATAAGGATATATTTAGATCAAGCATGCACAATTCCCACGTGCATGCATTGCTCAACGTAATGCTCTAAATGGCTCATCGCTGGTCAGCGTCTGGACGAGTGTGATGACCTCATAAAATTTTGATCGTAATGACCACGACTATCCGTGGGAACGCGATTTGTTCGTCCTATGCATGAATATATTGATTTCTTAAACCATGTACATAGATTTACATCCCTACTTTTAATTTTAGAGTAAGTCTTCTTTACATAGATTTTAGAATAAAAGAGCTGTAGATTTAGAAATAAAATTAGAGTCAATCTTGAAACCAGACTGCCATAATCGGCAAGTGTTTTAATACAGACTACTCTCCTGCCATATTCGGCAGTACCAGCCTTAATACTAGGCTTTAGAAATATAGGCATTTTGCGTGCCATTGTGCTTAGCGCTTGTCGCTGTACTTAGGTTAAATATTTTGTCTTTCATGCAACAAACATGAACTTAAAACAACACTTATTACATGGCGATCCTGCCTATCCGAACCTGAAAGTTTCATACCGAATGAAGAATTAAAATTTTAACTTGTACGTTGACGAAGATTCCAACTAGAAAGATGAACAACTAAAAGTTGATTTGAATTTGAAAGTTGACGACAAACTGTGCGATTAAACATGGAATTTCGACGTAAAATGATGGAGATAATGAAACTTCGCCGAAAGATCTGAAAGACAAATGCAAATTGAAGAAGAATAGTCTACCAATATAACCAAACGGTTTAATAAACTTTACAAGATAATTAATTAATTAAAGATATTTTTCTTTAACAGTAAAATTTAAAGTCATTCACGATTTAAAGTGTAAGGTCTAGTAGAATAAAAAAATCAAGTTATAGTTAATGTATGGACTCTATATTATCTTTCATTAAGGAAATTGAAAGGGATCTTTCGAATGCAAAAAAGCATAAAAAGACCATATAAACCAGAAATAATATATCACAAACTAAATAGAATACGTGAGATTCAACAAGCGATTGACATAGCATTCACTACAGTAGGTTCTAATAAAAATTTTGATTATAAAAAAAAATATCTAAAATATCTAAATATCTAAGGAATTAAAGACAATATTAAATAGGCACTTGAGTGATCTTACTTGCAACGAAGTTTTAACAACGAATACGAAAATGACTACTTTTGACATACAGACAGCAATGAAAACTGTCCCTCTTTTTGAAGGCAAAACAAAGGAGCTTGATTCTTTTCTCAAAATCATAGAGTATTTAGACAAAACTCTAAACGACACTGGTAAGATAGAACTTGTCGACTTTTTATACAATGTAAAGTTAACGGCTAACGTCCGTACAGCATTGAGCAGCGACATTCCCAACACGCTAACAGACCTTAGAACTAAACTCTTAGCTAGATATAAATCTATAAATACAGTAGCAAGTATTCACACTTCGCTCAGTATGCTGACACAACGACGCTCTTCTATATCAAATTATAAAGAACGAATTCTGACACTAACAAACAATATCAAGTCTGAACGATCAATATGCACTCACAATTTTTAAGAACGGTCTAAACGAACAATACAAAAACACATTATTTGCTGCCAGACCACAAAATTTAGCTGACGCAATCAATTTAGCATTGGAGTTAGAAAAAAAGTTTACAGTCTAACAATGTCCTATATTTTACTAAAAATCATAATCAAAATCGACAAATCGACAAAATCGTTCCATACAAGGAAATTGCATCCATCGTTAATAGACCCATTTCCACTGTTTGGAGGATAATAGACAGGTTCTGCAAACATAAAAACTTGGAAAATAAAAAGCGCTCAGGTAGAACGAAAATATTATCAGAACGTGATATGCGAGTAATCGAACGAGAAGTGAAGAAAGATCCTTTTATACCGGCGACGAAAATCACAGCAACACTAAAATCTATTTATAACAAAGATGTTAGTCTTCATACAGTCCGAAATCATTTAAGGAAATCGGGTTACGTGTGTTGTATTCCACGAAAGAAATTCTTCGTTAGCGGCATAAACCGAGAAAAAAGATTAAATTTCGCTAAACAACATTTGAATAAGGATGTCGAATTTTGGAAACGCGTCTTATTCACGGATGAAAGCAAGTTTAATGTGTTTTCTCATGATGGACGAGCAAAAGTGCGCAGAAAGCCTCTTACGGAGCTAGATACGAAAAATATGATAGGAACTGTGAAGCATGGTGGTGGTTCTATTTTGGTATGGGGATGTATGGCCTTCAATGGAGTTGGCGAACTTCATATAATAGAAGAAAAAACGATGGATCACAAAGTCTACATCGAGATTTTAAAGAATCGGCTAGGATCTAGCGTTCAAAAGTTAACTTTGGGAACAAACTACATATTCATGCAACACAATGCTCCTAAGCATACCGCCAACCAAACTGGAATGTGGATACTTTATAATGCTCCAAATTGCTTGAAATGGCCCCCACAATCACCTGATCTCAATCCAATTGAGCATGTTTGGGAAGAACTGTCGCGTCGACTTGCAACACATCACATCCGCAGCAAATCCGCGCTTAAAAAAATAATACAAGAAGAGTGGGGCAAGATTACTCAAGAATACTGCGCAAAGTTGGTTTCATCTATGCCAAGGAGGCTTCAAGCTGTCATAGATCGAAAAGGAAATCCTACAAAATATTAAGAACTGTTAGTTGCTATCAGTTACCCACTACAGTTGGTAGAAGATGATCGAGGATTAATTTTTGCATCACTTTTTCTCGGTAGCCAAAAATGAATTGATTTACTTTTTAATTTTTTTCTTATAGAAAAGTTAAATATTTTGTTGATTTTTTTATGTCTAATCACTGTTTGGAAATATATTAATAGCAAGAAAAAAACCAACGGACTTTTTATTCACTAGCTTTAAAAATATGAAAAGGTTAATTCAAAGAATTTCTTCAATATGAACTTTTGCATCACTTCTTCTCGGCACTGTATATACAATTTCCAGTAACTGCCCAAACTAAATTATATTATACTGTAAAATTTAAGTAGGAATCTGACTTTCCTGATAGACACAGGAGCAGACATTTCCATATGTAAAATAAGTACCTCTTTAACAAATAACATTAATCACAATAATAGATGCAAACTAACAGGTATCACAACTGAAACAATAACATCATTAGGAACTGCAAAACGTAGATTACAGCTAGAAAGCTTAATAACAGAAAATTCGTTTCATATAGTAGATGAAACATTCCCTATCGTCACTGATGGTATTATCGGCAGGGATATTCTAGAAAAATTGCCCCTTTTATGTTAACAACGAAGAAATAATCATCGCAATGAACACTAAACCTATAAATGTATTTCAATTAAGCATACCCGCGAGATCCCAAATGATATTGCCAGTTGAATTGATGAGAGAAGAAGACAATCTAGTACTAAGCAAAGAGATTCAAGAAGGAGTATATATAGGCAACTCCAGCAAAAGGTATATGCCATATAAAAGTTTTGAACACCAACGAGAAAGCGGTCAAACTCAACAAATTCGAAATCGAAACAGAACCCCAAAGAAATTACATTATACTGAAGAATAACCAACATAGAGGGAAACCAGATCCAGAACATTTGGAAAAATTAATCAAAGGTATTAAATCAGATAACAATGATGTAGAAGCTATGAACAACCTGATGGGAATAATTGAAGAGTATCAAGATGCATTTCATTTACAAGGCGAAAAATTAAGCGTGAATAATTTTTACAAACAAAGAATCGAACTTTCGGATAACACTCCAATATACATAAAAAATTACAAACTACCTCATTCTCAACTTGAGGAAATTGATAAACAAATTAGAGAATTAAAGCAAAATGACATTATCGAACCATCCATAAGCCCATATAATTCACCTCTATTAGTAGTACCAAAGAAAAAATTCTGATGACAAAAAAACAATGGAGATTGGTAGTTGATTTTCGTCGTTTGAACAGTAAAATTATCAATGACAAATTTCCTCTTACGAAACTTGAAGACGTTCTTGATATGCTAGGAAGAGCCAAATATTTCTCTACTTTAGACATGACTAGCTCATTCCATCAAATCGAACTAGAAAAGGATTCAAGACCTCTTACAGCTTTTTCGACCGGAAATGGACACTTTCAATTAAAACGTCTACCTTTCGGACTTAAAATTTCTTCAAATAGTTTCCAAAGAATGCTTACTATTGCTTTGACAGGTTTAAATTCAGAAGCATTTATTTATGTTGACGACATTATTATATTTGGATGTAGTATTAATCATCACAACCGAAATTTAATCAAAGTTTTAGAAAGATTACACAAATACAACCTTAAATTAAACGCAGACAAATGTCAATTTTTAAGATCAGAAGTTATTTATTTAGGCCATTTAATAACTAATAAAGGTATAAAGACAGATCCGGCAAAAAACGATATTATAAAAAATTATCCGATTCCAAAAAACGCTGATGACGTTCGTCGATTCGTTGCTTTTTGCAACTACTACAGACGTTTTATACCCAAATTTGCAGAGATAGCTAAATGTCTTAATGCTCTACTGAAGAAAAATTTTACATTTATTTGGAACGAAGAATGTCAAAATGCCTTTACTACTCTGAAAAACAAACTGATTCAACCTCCTATTCTACAATATCCAGATTTCGATAAGCCATTTGTTCTAACAACAGATGCATCAAGCTACGCGTTAGGCGCAGTTCTCTCACAAGGAGAAATTGGATCGGACTTACCGATTTCATACGCCAGCAAATCTCTAGGCAAACATAATATCAACAAGCCGATTATTGAAAAAGAATTGCTCGCGATACACTGGGGAATAAATTTCTTCAGGCCATACTTGTACGGCAAGAAGTTTATTGTGGTTACTGACCACACAAAAACCCTTCATCAAAATTGACCCGAATTAGATTGGATTTATCCGACTACGATTTTGAGATTATTTTTAAACAAGGCAAAATGAATTGCAACGCGGATGCTTTATCGCGAATAAAATTAGATTCCGATATACTCAAAACTATGATTCCTCCAGAAAGAGATGAAAACGTTAAAAAAGTGTTGGCAATTACAAGGGTTATGTCTGTGAAACGTAAGACAGATAAAATTAATAAAGATATTAGAAAGGAAAAACCCAATACACAAGTGAAGCCTGATCAACTTTACGTATGAGATTGCACTTCAATATCAGAAGTAAAGAAAGTTAAAAAATTGAAATTTACGCTGCGCAAAGATAATAAATTCGATATCGTCAGAACAAACGACGAAATTATTGTATACTGTAGTGATAAAGTTACCGAGAAATACGTTTCCGCTAACGAAAAGCTATCAGTGAGCTCACATACATTAAGATCGAATAGTAAAATCAACAACGATAAGTCCAGTGCGATTTACGTATCCACCATGGAAAAGTTGTTAGATAAAATTCTCGAGATGAAATTATATGAATTAGCGTTATCAAATAATGATGATATCTTCAATATAATGACAAAGGAAGATTTTAAGAATATAACAAGCCGCGAGGTGCGACCCTTGAGGTCCACACGGCCAACTTCCCAGTAATATCTACATACACATCAACAACATTACAACAATGAGAGGTAATAGTAACAGGAATGAGTTAATATGAATCATATCGTCTACGGGAGGGTCCATTGATTATGTAAGGTTTTTGGTCGATGATGACAGATTGAATATTCACGCGGATCAATCGATGGGGGCCTTTTTGGTGTTGAAAACTTTTGTTGGTTTTCAAAATTTAAGCAATTTTTTTTAATTAAAAGACTAAAAACTATTCAAAATCTGCTCAAATTATGCAAATATCTTAAAACTTTGATTGAATTTACTACAATTTTTTAAGAATAAAAGATATAAAGTAATAGCATTCGTATGAACACTCTTTACATGGCAACTTTGAACGATTTTTTTATTTTTAATTTAGTTTTTTTCATAATCATGGAATAAAATTTTGCCGGTTTCTCTCCAAAAACTGATAAGAATGTATAAATTTTATAAACTGGATCACTGTGCTGTGCAAATCAAGTTAAAAAATATTTTCTATGAAAAAACCATAATTTTTCGCATTTTCTTCTATTAAATTAAAAAAACGGCTAAAACGAATTTTTATAATGTTAAAAACTTCACAAAGATGTTAATACACGTCAACTGACACCTTCATGATGCAAATATTATATCTGGTTCGTGAGATATAGTGAATGATAAAAATGACCTTGAAAATCATGATGACTTTTAATGATTTTTTATTTTTAATTTATTTTTTACGTAGTCATGAAAAAAAGTTTTGATGAAGTTTTTGCGAACATTGTTTGGAGTATATAAATTTTATAAACATTGATTACTAAAACTTGACAATAAGGTTAAAAATTTATTGTTTTTGAAAAAAAACCTAATTTTTTGCACTTTTTTTTAAAAAATTTGAAAACCGCTCCAAGAATTTTTTAAAAATTTGACAGGATCACACAAACGTCAATACGCATCGATTGACACCTTGTTTAAAAAAATCGTATGTTTGGTTCGCGAGATATAGCGCATGACAGAAATGACCTTCAAACGGGCAAAACAGCAAACCCCCCCCCCCCCGACCGAAGTTTTCCAAAAACTGATCAGCTCTTAAAATTGCAAAGACGCTTCGATTGACACCTCAACCAAGTCGATCGGACTTTGTTTACGTGAGTTATGCTCGTAGAAAAAACTGTCCACGAACGTACGGCTCAATTGAAGAGGTTGTGTTGAGCTTCCTCGAAACCTTACCAGGGGTATACTGGTACTAAGGGAACCGGGGCCCCAGGGACTTGTCCCTGCCGGTGTCGGTGAGGAGCCTGTGGAGGCTGAAACTTGGCGGCTGTGGTTGTACACCCATTAGCGGGTACTTTCATTATAATACAGTTTGGATCTTAACACATTGGTATAGGACCCTTCTGTATGTGGTGCATTGGCCTGCTGTTGCGTTTACGACAGGGGTGCCGTTGCCCAAAAAGCGGCATGGATGATGATAGGTCCAATCTTGACCAAGGGTAAGCAGGAGCCCTGTCAGCTTTGAATTAAAATTGGTACCTGTATTCCGAAAGCCACGTGGCTCATACTACGGTATGGGTACTTGGCAAGTACGTTTATGGGGGGTCTTGGTGCGAACATATCGTAACTCGTAGCTTAAGAAGCTCGTGGTGTTAAGACACACTTGTCAGGAAACCACGTTAATCTTAGAGTCTACTGTCCACGAACGTACGTACGTACGTACGTACACACACACACATACGTCTCCCTTTCTAAAAACACTTTATATATACTCTATAGACCTCAAAACGTAAAGAAAAGTTGAAAATTTCAATTTCGATTTTCGAGGCGATCACAAGAACTTCCCATATACTGGGAAGTTAATAAATACGTTGCAACGAAGTAAAAAATATGAAAGTCGCGCAAAATTATGTTTAATGATGTATGAACCCCCAAAAATTATATTAGATACAGCAGTACAACATCAATTGATAAAAGAATATCACGATACGCCACACGGAGGACACTTAGGAATCAGAAAGACAATACTCAAACTTAAGCAAAGATATTGCTGGAAAAATATGAACAGCATGACGACCAAACATTTTAATAATTGTGAACAATGTAAAAATAACAAAACAAATAAGAAATACAAAAGAAAAGATGATTAAAACAGATACTCCAACAACGAGTTTCGAAACCTTAGCAATCGATGTAGTAGATCCATTAAGAATATCAAACAATTATAGATACATTCTAACTATGCAGTGTGAACTCAGTAAATTTGTAGTTGCATCTACATTAGAAACTAAAGATGCAAAAACAGTTGCATCAACATTAATCAATGAATTTATATTAAAATACGGTCATTTTAAGATATTAAAATCAGACCAAGGTACCGAATTTACAAATACCTTAATGCAAGAAATTTGCAATCTCTTAGATATTAAGCAGATATTTTCTACACCGTACCACCATGAAACTTTGGGTACAATAGAACGTAACCATATGGTACTCAATGAGTACATATTAGCTTTTTCCCAAGACTCAGAATGGGACAAGTGGATCCCTTATTTTACTTTTGCTAATAATACCACGCCACACGTAGACACAAACTATACACCCTACGAGTTGATATTTGGCAAATTACCTTACTTGCCAAACGATGCCAAAATCTATGATTTGGACAACTATGTCAACGAGTTAAAAATTCGATTGCAGCATGCACTCAAAAGAGCTAAAGACATAATCGACCTAGGTCAATTAAAACGAACCAAAGAGAATGCAAGCTTCAATTCAATTAACGTCGAAAAAGACGATTTAGTACTTTTAAAGAAAGGAAATAGAAAAAAACACGAAAAACCCTTTCAAGGTCCCTTTAGAGTAATATAATCGAAAGGTATAAATACTGTAATTGATTTAAATGGAAAGTTAAGAGAAGTCCATAACAATAACTTAAAGATGTATGAAAAGAAATATAAATTGTAATATTTCTAATTAGTAATTAAAGTACAATATCTTGATAATTATAAGACATTAAAAACGAAAATCAATATTTTTGAAACTATACAAACCATCTGTAAATCATTTGTAAACCATGCATAGGGTATGGAATAACAGAATTTCGATTTGATAAATCGTAGTATTTTGCACTAACTCTCATTAGTACAAAACACTAGGAAACCGTAGGGGTGTAGTGTACTAAGAGTACACTGCACTCTGACTAGACATCATAAACCACTGATGGTGACGATCACCCATAACTATATATTTAGATCGAGCACAATTCCCACGTTCCACGTGCTGCATTGCTCAGCAATGCTCTAAATAGCTCATGGCTGGTCGTCGTCTAGACGCGTGTGGTGACCTCATAAAATTTTGATCGTAATGACCACGACTATCCGTGGGAACGCGATTTGTTCATCCTATGCATGAATATATTGATTTCTTAAACCATGTACATAGATTTACATCCCTACTTTTAATTTTAGAGTAAGTCTTCTGTACATAGATTTTAGAATAAAAGAGCTGTAGATTTAGAAATAAAATTAGAGTCAATCTTGAAACCAGACTGCCATAATCGGCAAGTGTTTTAATACAGACTACTCTCCTGCCATATTCGGCAGTACCAGCCTTAATACTAGGCTTTAGAAATATAGGCATTTCGCGTGCCATTGTGCTTAGCGCTTGTCGCTGAAAAATAGGTAAAATTATCATATCGTTCTTTAGACATGAATTTAAAACAACACATATTACAATAAATATAATTTTTATTATCTAACTATCTACTATCTATCCTATCTTAATTGATATTAAAACTACTCTTAATGCTAATCTATCACTAACTATTGAAATTATTACTTATACTATCTATATTAAAAATGTTATTGAAAAAATAAAAAAATGGTCCCCGGCGAGGCTCGGTGTCCGGACTGGAATCCCGCGATGGGGACTCGGGAGCTGCGCTTGGTTGCCGCGCCTGGGGCTCCGGGACCGGGGCTGAGGAAGTTGGGGACGCGGATACCTGCAGGCCCGAAGGCCCAGGCTCCGGGACCGCGGCTGAGGAGGTTGGAGAGGCGGGGACCTCGAGAACCGAGGCTGAGGAGCTTGGTGTTCGGCTCTCGGGGACCGGGGCTGAGGAGGTTGGGGTTTGGGATGCGGGGAACTGCAGGCCCGAAGGCCCAGGCTCAGGGACGGGGGCTGGGAACCCAAGGCTTGGGTTTCGGGGCTCGAGAGCCGGGACTGACGGGGTTCGGCGCTCGGGGACCGGGATTGAGGAGGTTGGAGTTCTGGGCGCGGGGTCTTGCAGGCCCGAAGGCCCAGGCTCAGCAGCTGGCTTCAGCTCCAGCACAGCGGCTTCTGGAAAAAACAAAATGTTAGCAAAAAAGCAAATATAATTGAATGCCAAAAAACTTACGCTCAGCGGCATGGACCCTCTCATGGGCGGAAAGTGTTGAGCGCCGCGAGTACGAAGCTCTGCACTCGCGGCACTGAAATCGAATTCCGCCGTGGGTCTCACGCTTGTGGCGCAACAAATTCCACGGCAATGTGAATGCTGCGCCACAAACGTCGCAACCAAAATCTGCAATAGAAATATAGATGTAATACGTTTATAGATGTAATACGTTTCTGGTTAAAATTATTTCTTTGGATGGATTTCTAGATTTCAGCGACAATCGCTAGTCTGAATGGCATGCGAAATGCCATTATTTCTAAATTTCTGCCGAATATGGCAGAAGAGTATGCGTTAGTGAAACGCTTGCCGAATATGGCAGCAAGGCTTCAGATATAATTCTCACTTTATTTCGTCCTCTACACTTCTTTTATCCCAAAATCTATGTACAAAAATGTTACTGTAAAATTAGAAGAAGGAATGTAACTCTTTGAACAGTATTAAAATCTATATACCTATACATCCGCAATCCGGAGTCACATCATGTGCAACCAAAATTATGTATATTTCTTAAACAAATCGATTCCCACGGATAGTCGTGGTTTTTATGACTCAAGTTTATGGAGTCATAAATGATCCTTTCACACTTGTCCAGTCGATGACATTCCATAAAGTATCTAGAGCGCTGAGCAATGCAGCACGTGGACCGTGGGAATTGTTCATGCTGGATGTAAATACATCCTTATGGCTGATCGTAATTTAAATTATGAATGATTAAGTTTGTCTAGTGTATGTGGCGCAGATCGGAATGTACCCTCAGTACACTACATTGATAATATTGTCAATCAAAACAAGCCGCGAAGTGCGACCCTTGAGGTCCACACGGTCAACTTCCCAGTAATATCTACATAAACATCAACAACATTACAACAATGAGAGGTAATAGTAACAGGAATTAGTTAATATGAATCATATCGTCTACGGGAGGGTCCATTGATTATGTAAGGTTTTTGGTCGATGATGACAGATTGAATATTCACGCGGATCAATCGATGGGGGCCTTTTTGGTGTTGAAAACTTTTGTTGGTTTTCAAAATTTAAGCCATTTTTTTAATTAAAAGAATATAAAACCTATTAAAAATCTGCTCAAATTATGCAAATATCTTAAAACTTTGATTGAATTTACAACAATTATTTTAGAATAAAAGATATAAAGTAATAGCACTCGTATGAACCCTCTTTACATGGTAACTTTGAATGATTTTTTAACTTCCCAGTATATGGGAAGTTCTTGTTATCGCCTCGAAAATCGAAATTGAAATTTTCAACTTTTCTTTACGTTTTGAGGTCTATAGAGTATATATAAAGTGTTTTTTTTAGAAAGAAGTATGTGTGTGTGTGTGTACGTACGTACGTACGTGCGTTCGCGGGCAGTTTTTCTACGAGCATAACTCACGTAAACAAAATCCGATCGACTTCGTTGAGGTGTCAATCGAAGCGTCTTTGCAATTTTAAGAGCTGATTAGTTTTTGGGACACTTCTGTAGGGGGGGTTTGCTGTTTTCACCCCTTGAAGGTCAATCATGTTATGCGCTATATCTCACGAACCAAACATGCGATTTTCATCATTGAGGTATCAATCGACGCGTATTAACATGTACGTGATTATTTAAAATTTTTAAAAAAATCGTTGGAGCCGTTTTTTAATTTTTTGAAAAAAAGTGCAAAAAATTGGGTTTTTTTTTCAAAAACATCAAGATTTTTACTAATTTTCAAGACTCGGTAATCAATGTTTGTATAATTTATATACTCCAAACAGTTTTTGTAAAAAAACCACCAAAAGTTTTTTTCATGACGACAAAAAAAATTAAATTAAAAATAAAAAATCATTAAAAGTCATCATGACCTTCATGGTCATTTATGTCATTCATTATATCTCGAGAACCAAATATAATCTTTGCATCATTAAAAAGTCAATCGACGCGTATTAACATTTGTATGATGTTCTTAAATTTAAAAAAGAGTCTTTAAAGCCATTTTTTTAATTTAATAAAAAAGTATTGAATTTTTAATGAATTTTTAATAGTCTTCACAGAACCGTGTTTTAACTTTAATAAAAAAACTGCTTAAATTTTGAAAATTAATACAAATCAAATCAAATTTACAATTGTGATAATCAACGTTTTGAATGGTAAAATGTTTTGTAGTCAACACTTTTTGAGATCATATGCTTTGAAAAGCTTTCATCAAATAAAAAATTGTAGTTTTTAGGAGTTTTGTTCTTTAGTATTCGTAAGATTTCAATTACTTCCATCATCATTTGTAATACATATATTTTACTTTTTACATGCAATTGAACCTATTTTTGACTGCATAATCAATGTTTCTCAAAATCAACAGAAAAAAAGATATAATTATTAGTTTTATTGATGTAAAATCGTGAAAAAATAAATAATGACCGCAACTATTCAAAATGGCTATCACGCGACAAAATCTCTTCAGTTGTCGTAATAACAAAAACTGCATTCATTTTTGCTAGCGCTGAAGGACAAGCATCGATATGAAAATAACAAATAACATAGAAAAGGCTTTGTAACTTGTCCCCCCTCCGATTGATCCACGTGAATATTAAATCAAACCAATCCACGAAAATCTTTACGTAATCAATTGAAGCTCGCGTAGATGTTACGATTAATATTAAGTCATTATAATAAATTTATGAGAAGTACATTTTTGTTATTAAAAGTATTATTATTTCCATAATTATTATTGTGTTTAATATTTTTAATATTTATGTAAATATTACTGGGAAGTTGTCCGTGTGGACCTCAAGGGTCGCACCTCGCGGCTTGTTTTATTTTTAATTTAGTTTTTTCATAATCATGGAATAAAATTTTGCCGGTTTCTCTCCAAAAACTGATAAGAATGTTTAAATTTTATAAACTGGATCACTGTGCTGTGCAAATCAAGTTAAAAAATATTTTCTATGAAAAAACCATAATTTTTCGCATTTTCTTCTATTAAATTAAAAAAACGGCTAAAACGAATTTTTATAATGTTAAAAACTTCACAAAGATGTTAATACACGTCAACTGACACCTTCATGATGCAAATATTATATCTGGTTCGTGAGATATAGTGAATGATAAAAATGACCTTGAAAATCATGATGACTTTTAATGATTTTTTATTTTTAATTTATTTTTTACGTAGTCATGAAAAAAAGTTTTGATGAAATTTTTGCGAACATTGTTTGGAGTATATAAATTTTATAAACATTGATTACTAAAACTTGACAATAAGGTTAAAAATTTATTGTTTTTGAAAAAAAACCTAATTTTTTGCACTTTTTTTTTTAAAAAGTTTGAAAACCGTTTCAAGAATTTTTTAAAAATTTGACAGAATCACACAAACGTCAATACGCGTCGATTGACATCTTGTTTAAAAAAATCGTATGTTTGGTTCGCGAGATATAGCGCATGACAGAAATGACCTTCAAACGGGCAAAACAGCAAACCCCCCCCCCCCCGACCGAAGTTTTCCAAAAACTGATCAGCTCTTAAAATTGCAAAGACGCTTCGATAGACACCTCAACCAAGTCGATCGGACTTTGTTTACGTGAGTTATGCTCGTAGAAAAAACTGTCCACGAACGTACAGACGCACGTACACAAACACACACATACATCTCCCTTTCTAAAAACACTTTATATATACTCTATAGACCTCAAAACGTAAAGAAAAGTTGAAAATTTTAATTTCGATTTTCGAGGCGATTTCAAGAACTTCCCATATACTGGGAAGTTAACAACACTAAACTTCATTTTACACACATCGTTCACAATATTAATGAACACAATATAATGATTTTAAGATTTTCTGTACGTTAAAAAACGGAGAGAAACACTTGGTCTCATCTTCAATCATCGAAATATACTGCCTAGGCTTCTCTATACCTACATGGGAATATACTGCAGATAGTTATATATGTATATATATATATATATATATATATATATATGTATATATATATATGTATATATATATATATATATATATATATATATATATATAAAACTTAACGCCAAACATGATTAAACGCTTGAACAACATCTTTGGAAAATGCAACGATCAGCGTAAGCATTTTCCACAAGTGCATCTTCATAGGAATTACACTAGCCACGGATGGCTTCGCCAGACGCTGCATCAGCATTATTTTTTAATATAAGAAGCTAAGATGTAGAATGTAAGCTCTTCTTGTTTTTTAATTCAACTTGTAAAGACGCAAGACGCTTGTTCCGTAATAAACGTAAATTTTAAAAGAGAAAAAAGGTGTTGTAAATTAACTGGCGCCCGAGCAGGGACCGTGATCCGCGATACTTTTTGTGTGTTTGATCCTCGAAGTCACCTTCAAAGGAAAAAAAAGAAGTATGGTCAGGAAGGCCCCCCAGTAGGCAGCAGAAAGAGCAAAAAGGAGTTATTGCCAACCTCGCCGAAGCGGAGCGGTCCAGAAAAAGTGACAAACCCTGCCACTAAAAGGAGTAAAATCCAAACAGGAGTAAAATCTAAACAGGAGTAAAATCCAAACAGGAAGCATGATATGCTTTCACATTTTCTCGAAAAACGACCACCAGGAGAAACATCGCAGGATTAGTGGTTCTGTAAGTAAAGTATTTTAAGGAAAAAAATTAAATATCAATTGATCTCAAATACAATAATTAACAAAGTTTATATTAACAGCTTTTTTGTTGAAAGAGTAAATAAGATTAAAAAATAAAATAAAAGAACACATACATTAGCTTTACTTTCAAATATTCTTTAATATTATTACCATATTTTTTTGCTATTATATTATTATCATATATTCATATCATATTGTGTGTATTGTGTTTATTGTGCTTAGTGTAAAAACAAGTGTACAGTGAAATCCTCACGACGACGTTTGAGTGTACTTAATACAATTTTAAATTAAATATCTGGTGACCTTTCAAAATGGCAAACCCCAATAACCTGCTTCGTCCTCCCGTACTACGCGCAGAAGCCGCGGAAGGCATCAGAAATGAGGAAAATGCCATTCCTAATAACGAAAATCTAAGAATCTATATAGTTCATGTTGTTTCCGAAACCCTGCAAAGTCAGGGCCGACAATTCTTTACAAATCCCGCCGCGGACATTAGTAACGAAACCGATGTGCCAATTAATGTTGAAAATGACAGGAACTTATCTGATATGGAAAGGATTCCTGATGTAGTAAAAAGTCTGCGGACATTTTCAGGGGACCCAGCGAATACAACTCATGGAGAAAAAGCGTAGAACGTATTCTGCGCATCTATGAGCATCTGAAAGGAACCCCCAAGTATTATGTGATTCTCTCTGTAATCCGCAATAAAGTCGTTGGGCAGGCTGATATTGCCCTGGAGTCATACAACACTCCACTAAATTGGCCCAAAATCTCAAAATGTTTAACTTTGCATTACGCCGGCAAGTGCGATTTGGGTACCCTTGAGTACCAACTTACTACGCTTGTGCAAGGTGCTGAATCTATAAATGAATTTTACCAAAGTGTTTATCGGCATCTATCCCTTATTCTTAACAAATTGTCTGCCATGGATCTCAATCAAGACTCACTAAACAGTTTAACAGCGTGTTATCGGAAAAAGGCTCTAGACACTTTTGTCAGAGGCCTCAGAGGTGATTTGCCACGATTATTAAGCATTCGCGAACCGGTGGATCTTCCACAGGCCTTGTCTCTATGCCTCAAATTAGAGAATGTTAATTATCGCACACAACATGCGAACAATTCCATCAGGAAAAATTATTTGCACACCGCACAGGTAGCTCCTCCTTTGCCACCAAAGAAGGACAATTTAAGATTTCAGAGCAATAATGGGAACTATAA
This sequence comes from Oxycera nigricornis, assembly GCA_963942545.1. Classification (NCBI taxonomy): domain Eukaryota; kingdom Metazoa; phylum Arthropoda; class Insecta; order Diptera; family Stratiomyidae; genus Oxycera; species Oxycera nigricornis. The sequence goes on from OZ012660.1 coordinate 23,665,556, forward strand.
TAGGTTTATTCACAAACATAATTTTCATCCTGAACTTTTGCATAATCCTCGAGTCCCTCAAAAGCCGCAATTTGATAGACAATTTCAATACCAAAATCCAAACCCTAAATATAACCAACTACCTCCCAAGCCAAGGGGATACGAACCAATGGACGTAGACCATTCACTTAATTCACATGCGATCAACTACCAAAATCGGAACCCAATGAGGAGACCCATGTTTCCTAGCAAAAGGCCCCAGTAGTTTACATCAGCTCAATTAAATGGCCCAAACAAACAACAAAGGCTATTTGCTATGCAATCAGGAGGACCATCTACAGAGAAAGAAATATCCCTGGAGGAATACATTGACGCGATGGACTTAAATGGAACTGAGGAAACCGACACCGTTAATTTTTTAGATCTGTGAACTCTTCGTTTCCGTATTTTGAATACAAGGCGAGGAGCGGACAAAACTTGAAATTTTTAATTAATACAGGGTCCAATAAAAATTATATTCAACACAAACTAATTTTTAACCCAATAGCTAATGAAAAACCTTTTACAGTGAACTCTGTTGGTGGTGCTGTTAACGTAACGCACCACGCATTTGTAAATCTATTTGGCCCACACACAGAGAAATTAAAATTCTTTATTCTTCCCAAGTTAGAAACTTTTGCCGGTATTATTGGTAATGATACTTTGAAAAATTTACAGGCTATCATCGACACAAATAAGGATTACATGACAATAAAAACAACCCTTAACATTCCTTTGAAACAACAGCTTTCCGAAAATATCAATCATATCAACATTCGCACGAAACATATGACTTTCTCCCAAGAAAATCAGTTGAAAACTATTTTGAAAAATTGTCACAATAAACTCTCCGACCCTAATCTAAAACAAACCTTTGCAACAACGGTTAAAGGAGAAATTCGTACGACTACGAGCGATCCTGTATACTCAAAATCATATCCATATCCTCAAGCTCTTGAAAGTGTAGTCGAAGACGAAATTCAAAAGCTCCTAAGCGACGGAATTATCAGACCGTCAAGATCCCCTTATAATGCCCCTGTTTGGGTGGTTCCCAAAAAGGAAGATGCATCTGGACAAAAAAAGTTCAGACTTGTTTTTGATTACAGAAAATTAAATTCTATTACCATCACAGATTCATACCCAATCCCAGAAATAAATGAAGTTCGTTCTAATCTGGGTAACAACAAATTCTTTTCGATTATTGATCTTAAAAGTGGATTCTACCAAATAACTCTTAGACAATGTGATATCGAAAAGACAGCGTTTTCCATAAACAATGGAAAATATGAATTTGTTCGATTACCGTTTGGGCTAAAAAATGGTCCGCCCATTTTTCAGCGTGCCAGCGTGCGTGATATCCTTAGAGAACACATCGGCACACGATGCTACATTTATATTGATGACATAATTATATTCGGCCAAAGTGAGGAAGAACATTTCAGAAACCTTGAAATTGTCCTCAAAACCCTAGAAACAGCTAATATGAAAATAAATCTCGACAAATGTGAATTCTTAAAAGAAGAAGTTGAATTCTTAGGCTTTATAATAAGTACTAAAGAAATTAAAAGTAATCCAAAGAAAGTAGAAGCCATTGTTTCTTTTCCGCCTCCGAAGACGCTTAAGCAACTCAGATCGTTTCTTGGTATGTCAGGCTATTACAGGCGCTTTATCCGAGACTACGCTCAAATCTCCAAACCCTTGACATCCCTTTTAAGGGGGGAAGATAGACGCGTGTCCAAAAATCTGTCTAAAAATAAAACTATTTTTCTTGGAAAAGAAGCACTCGACGCATTCAAAAAGTTAAAAAGTCTTTAGCATCCAAAGAAGTGGTTCTAGCACACCCTGATCTCTCAAAACCCTTTGAGCTAACCACTGATGCGTCTTATTTTGCTATTGGTGCTGTTTTGGCACAAGCAGATAGACCAATCTCCTTCCTATCGCGAACACTTAGCAAAACAGAGGAAAACTACGCGACCAACGAAAAGGAGATGTTGGCCATAATATGGGCACTCAGTTCGTTGAGAAATTACCTGTACGGTTCTAAAAAGGTGATAATTTATACAGATCACCAGCCCTTAACTTATGCGCTTAGCCATAAAAATACGAACTCCAAAATGAAGCGCTGGAAAGCAGTTTTGGAGGAATATAATCACGAATTGAAGTTCAAACCAGGCATAGCCAAAATTGTCACAGACTCATTTTCAAGGCCACCGAATTCTTCAGCAAGCAAATGACCGGAAAAATGGCGCAAAATGTTCGCAATGCCCTACAGGCAGATAATATCCAGTTTTTTTCGCGAAAAAATCAAAAGCTCCTGAAAGCCAGCCAAAATACGTAAGTATCCCTTGGCAAGCAAATGACCGGAAAAATGGCGCAAAATGTTCGCAATGCCCTACAGGCAGATAATATCCGGGTTTTCCCGCGAAAAAATCAAAAGCTCCTGAAAGCCAGCCAAAATACGTAAGTATCCCTTGGCAAGCAAATGACCGGAAAAATGTTTGCAATGCCCTACAGGCAGATAATATCCAGTTTTTTTCGCGAACAAATCAAAAGCTCCTGAAAGCCAGCCAAAATACGTAAGTATCCCTTGGCAAGCAAATGACCGGAAAAATGGCGCAAAATGTTTGCAATGCCCTACAGGCAGATAATATCCAGTTTTTTTCGCAAAAAAAACAAAAGCTCCTGAAAGCCTGCCAAAATACGTAAGTATCCCTTGGCAAGCAAATGACCGGAAAAATGGCGCAAAATGTTCGCAATGCCCTACAGGCAGATAATATCCAGTTTGTTCCGCGAAAAAATCAAAAGCTCCTGAAAGCCAGCCAAAATACGTAAGTATCCCTTGGCAAGCAAATGACCGGAAAAATGGCGCAAAATGTTCGCAATGCCCTACAGGCAGATAATATCCAGTTTTTTTCGCGAAAAACTCAAAAGCTCCTGAAAGCCAGCCAAAATACGTAAGTATCCCTTGGCAAGCAAATGACCGGAAAAATGGCGCAAAATGTTCGCAATGCCCTACAGGCAGATAATATCCAGTTTTTTTCGCGAAAAAATCAAAAGCTCCTGAAAGCCAGCCAAAATACGTAAGTATCCCTTGGCAAGCAAATGACCGGAAAAATGACGCAAAATGTTCGCAATGCCCTACAGGCAGATAATATCCAGCTTTTTCCGCGAAAAAATCAAAAGCTCCTGAAGGCCAGCCAAAATACGTAAGTATCCATTGGCAAGCAAATGACAGGAAAAATGGCGTAAAATGTTCGCAATACCCTACAAGCAGATAATATTCAGTTTTTTTCCGCGAAAAAATCAAAAGCTCCTGAAAGCCAGCCAAAATACGTAAGTATCCCTTGGCAAGCAAATGACCGGAAAATTGGCGCAAAATGTTCGCAATGCCCTACATGCAGATAATATCCAGTTTTTTTCGCGAAAAAATCAAAAGCTCCTGAAAGCCAGCCAAAATACGTAAGTATCCCTTGGGAAGCAAATGCCCGGGAAATAGCGCAAAATGTTCGTAATGCCCTACAGGCAGATAATACCAGTTTGTTCCGCGAAAAAATCAAAAGCTCCTGAAAGCCAGCCAAAATACGTAAGTATCCCTTGGCAAGCAAATGACCGCAAAAATGGCGCAAAATGTTCGCAATGCCCTACAGGCAGATAATATCCAGTTTTTTCCGCGAAAAAATCAAAAGCTCCTGAAAGCCAGCCAAAATACGTAAGTATCCCTTGGTAAGCAAATGACCGGAAAAATGGCGCAAAATGTTCGCAATGCCCTACAGGCAGATAATATCCGGGTTTTCCCGCGAAAAAATCAAAAGCTCCTGAAAGCCAGCCAAAATACGTAAGTATCCCTTGGCAAGCAAATGACCGGAAAAATGTTTACAATGCCCTACAGGCAGATAATATCCAGTTTTTTCCGCGAAAAAATCAAAAGCTCCTGAAGGCCAGCCAAAATACGTAAGTATCCCTTGGCAAGCAAATGACCGGAAAATGGCGCAAAATGTTCGCAATGCCCTACAGGCAGATAATATCCAGTTTGTTCCGCGAAAAAAATCAAAAGCTCCTGAAAGCCAGCCAAAATACGTAAGTATCCCTTGGCAAGCAAATGACCGGAAAAATGGCGCAAAATGTTCGCAATGCCCTACAGGCAGATAATATCCAGTTTTTTCCGCGAAAAAATCAAAAGCTCCTGAAAGCCAGCCAAAATACGTAAGTATCCCTTGGTAAGCAAATGACCGGAAAAATGGCGCAAAATGTTCGCAATGCCCTACAGGCAGATAATATCCGGGTTTTCCCGCGAAAAATCAAAAGCTCCTGAAAGCCAGCCAAAATACGTAAGTATCCCTTGGCAAGCAAATGACCGGAAAAATGTTTACAATGCCCTACAGGCAGATAATATCCAGTTTTTTCCGCGAAAAAATCAAAAGCTCCTGAAGGCCAGCCAAAATACGTAAGTATCCCTTGGCAAGCAAATGACCGGAAAAATGGCGCAAAATGTTCGCAATGCCCTACAGGCAGATAATATCCAGTTTTTTTCCCGAAAAAATCAAAAGCTCCTAAAAGCCAGCCAAAATACGTAAGTATCCCTTGGCAAGCAAATGACTGGAAAAATGTTTGCAATGCCCTACAGGCAGATAATATCCAGTTTTTTCCGCGAAAAAATCAAAAGCTCCTGAAAGCCAGCCAAAATACGTAAGTATCCCTTGGCAAGCAAATGACCGGAAAAATGGCGCAAAATGTTCGCAATGCCCTACAGGCAGATAATATCCAGTTTTTTTCGCGAAAAACTCAAAAGCTCCTGAAAGCCAGCCAAAATACGTAAGTATCCCTTGGCAAGCAAATGACCGGAAAAATGGCGCAAAATGTTCGCAATGCCCTACAGGCAGATAATATCCAGTTTTTTCCGCGAAAAAATCAAAAGCTCCTGAAAGCCAGCCAAAATACGTAAGTATCCCTTGGCAAGCAAATGACCGGAAAAATGGCGCAAAATGTTCGCAATGCCCTACAGGCAGATAATATCCAGTTTTTTTCGCGAAAAACTCAAAAGCTCCTGAAAGCCAGCCAAAATACGTAAGTATCCCTTGGCAAGCAAATGACCGGAAAAATGGCGCAAAATGTTCGCAATGCCCTACAGGCAGATAATATCCAGTTTTTTCGCGAAAAAATCAAAAGCTCCTGAAAGCCAGCCAAAATACGTAAGTATCCCTTGGCAAGCAAATGACCGGAAAAATGACGCAAAATGTTCGCAATGCCCTACAGGCAGATAATATTCAGTTTTTTCCGCGAAAAAATCAAAAGCTCCTGAAAGCCAGCCAAAATACGTAAGTATCCCTTGGCAAGCAAATGACCGGAAAATTGGCGCAAAAATGTTCGCAATGCCCTACATGCAGATAATATCCAGTTTTTTTCGCGAAAAAATCAAAAGCTCCTGAAAGCCAGCCAAAATACGTAAGTATCCCTTGGAAGCAAATGCCCGGGAAATAGCGCAAAATGTTCGTAATGCCCTACAGGCAGATAATACCAGTTTGTTCCGCGAAAAAATCAAAAGCTCCTGAAAGCCAGCCAAAATACGTAAGTATCCCTTGGCAAGCAAATGACCGCAAAAATGGCGCAAAATGTTCGCAATGCCCTACAGGCAGATAATATCCAGTTTTTTCCGCGAAAAAATCAAAAGCTCCTGAAAGCCAGCCAAAATACGTAAGTATCCCTTGGTAAGCAAATGACCGGAAAAATGGCGCAAAATGTTCGCAATGCCCTACAGGCAGATAATATCCGGGTTTTCCCGCGAAAAAATCAAAAGCTCCTGAAAGCCAGCCAAAATACGTAAGTATCCCTTGGCAAGCAAATGACCGGAAAAATGTTTACAATGCCCTACAGGCAGATAATATCCAGTTTTTTCCGCGAAAAAATCAAAAGCTCCTGAAGGCCAGCCAAAATACGTAAGTATCCCTTGGCAAGCAAATGACCGGAAAATGGCGCAAAATGTTGCAATGCCCTACAGGCAGATAATATCCAAATTTTTTCGCGAAAAAATCAAAAGCTCCTGAAAGCCAGCCAAAATACGTAAGTATCCCTTGGCAAGCATATGACCGAAAAAATGGCGCAAAATGTTTGCAATGCCCTACAGGCAGATAATATCCAGTTTTTTCCGCGAAAAAATCAAAAGCTCCTGAAGGCCAGCCAAAATACGTAAGTATCCCTTGGCAAGCAAATGACCGGAATATGGCGCAAAATGTTTGCAATGCCCCACAGGCAGATAATATCCAGTTTTTTTCGCGAAAAAATAAAAAGCTCCTGAAGGCCAGCCAAAATACGTAAGTATCCCTTGGCAAGCAAATGACCGGAAAATGGCGCAAAATGTTCGCAATGCCCTACAGGCAGATAATATCCAGTTTGTTCCGCGAAAAAATCAAAAGCTCCTGAAAGCCAGCCAAATACGTAAGTATCCCTTGGCAAGCAAATGACCGGAAAAATGGCGCAAAATGTTCGCAATGCCCTACAGGCAGATAATATCCAGTTTTTCCGCGAAAAAATCAAAAGCTCCTGAAAGCCAGCCAAAATACGTAAGTATCCCTTGGTAAGCAAATGACCGGAAAAATGGCGCAAAATGTTCGCAATGCCCTACAGGCAGATAATATCCGGGTTTTCCCGCGAAAAAATCAAAAGCTCCTGAAAGCCAGCCAAAATACGTAAGTATCCCTTGGCAAGCAAATGACCGGAAAAATGTTTACAATGCCCTACAGGCAGATAATATCCAGTTTTTTCCGCGAAAAAATCAAAAGCTCCTGAAGGCCAGCCAAAATACGTAAGTATCCCTTGGCAAGCAAATGACCGGAAAAATGGCGCAAAATGTTCGCAATGCCCTACAGGCAGATAATATCCAGTTTTTTTCCCGAAAAAATCAAAGCTCCTAAAAGCCAGCCAAAATACGTAAGTATCCCTTGGCAAGCAAATGACTGGAAAAATGTTTGCAATGCCCTACAGGCAGATAATATCCAGTTTTTTCCGCGAAAAAATCAAAAGCTCCTGAAAGCCAGCCAAAATACGTAAGTATCCCTTGGCAAGCAAATGACCGAAAAAATGGCGCAAAATGTTTGCAATGCCCTACAGGCAGATAATATCCAGTTTTTTCCGCGAAAAAATCAAAGCTCCTGAAGGCCAGCCAAAATACGTAAGTATCCCTTGGCAAGCAAATGACCGGAAAATGGCGCAAAATGTTCGCAATGCCCTACAGGCAGATAATATCCAGTTTTTTTCGCGAAAAAAATCAAAAGCTCCTGAAAGCCAGCCAAAATACGTAAGTATCCCTTGGCAAGCAAATGACCGGAAAAATGGCGCAACATGTTTGCAATGCCCTACAGGCAGATAATATCCAGTTTTTTCCGCGAAAAAATCAAAAGCTCCTGAAGGCCAGCCAAAATACGTAAGTATCCCTTGGCAAGCAAATGACCGGAAAATGGCGCAAAATGTTCGCAATGCCCTACAGGCAGATAATATCCAGTTTTTTTCGCGAAAATATCAAAAGCTCCTGAAAGCCAGCCAAAATACGTAAGTATCCCTTGGCAAGCAAATAACCGGAAAAATGGCGCAACATGTTTGCAATGCCCTACAGGCAGATAATATCCAGTTTTTTCCGCGAAAAAAATCAAAAGCTCCTGAAAGCCAGCCAAAATACGTAAGGATCCCTTGGCAAGCAAATGACCGGAATATGGCGCAAAATGTTTGCAATGCCCTACAGGCAGATAATATCCAGTTTTTTTCCCGAAAAATCATTAGCTCCTGAAAGCCAGCCAAAATACGTAAGTATCCCTTGGCAAGCAAATGACCGGAAAAATGTTTGCAATGCCCTACAGGCAGATAATATCCAGTTTTTTCCGCGAAAAAATCAAAAGCTCCTGAAGGCCAGCCAAAATACGTAAGTATCCCTTGGCAAGCAAATGACCGGAAAATGGCGCAAAATGTTTGCAATGCCCTACAGGCAGATAATATCTAAATTTTTTCGCGAAAAAATCAAAAGCTCCTGAAAGCCAGCCAAAATACGTAAGTATCCCTTGGCAAGCAAATGACCGAAAAAATGGCGCAAAATGTTTGCAATGCCCTACAGGCAGATAATATCCAGTTTTTTCCGCGAAAAAATCAAAAGCTCCTGAAGGCCAGCCAAAATACGTAAGTATCCCTTGGCAAGCAAATGACCGGAAAAATGGCGCAAAATGTTCGCAATGCCCTACAGGCAGATAATATCCAGTTTTTTCCGCGAAAAAATCAAAAGCTCCTGAAGGCCAGCCAAAATACGTAAGTATCCCTTGGCAAGCAAATGACCGGAAAATGGCGCAAAATGTTCGCAATGCCCTACAGGCAGATAATATCCAGTTTTTTTCGCGAAAAAATCAAAAGCTCCTGAAAGCCAGCCAAAATACGTAAGTATCCCTTGGCAAGCAAATGACCGGAAAAATGGCGCAACATGTTTGCAATGCCCTACAGGCAGATAATATCCAGTTTTTTCGGCGAAAAAAATCTAAAGCTCCTGAAAGCCAGCCAAAATACGTAAGGATCCCTTGGCAAGCAAATGACCGGAAAAATGGCGCAAAATGTTCACAATGCCCTACAGGCAGATAATATCCAGTTTTTTTCGCGAAAAAATCAAAAACTCCTGAAAGCCAGCCAAAATACGTAAGTATCCCTTGGCAAGCAAATGACCGGAAAAATGGCGCAAAATGTTTGCAATGCCCTACAGGCAGATAATATCCAGTTTTTTTCGCGAAAAAGTCAAAAGCTCCTGAAAGCCAGCCAAAATACGTAAGTATCCCTTAGCAAGCAAATGACCGGAATATGGCGCAAAATGTTTGCAATGCCCTACAGGCAGATAATATCCAGTTTTTTTCGCGAAAAAGTCAAAAGCTCCTGAAAGCCAGCCAAAATACGTAAGTATCCCTTGGCAAGCAAATGACCGAAAAAATGGCGCAAAATGTTTGCAATGCCCTACAGGCAGATAATATCCAGTTTTTTCCGCGAAAAAATCAAAAGCTCCTGAAGGCCAGCCAAAATACGTAAGTATCCCTTGGCAAGCAAATGACCGGAATATGGCGCAAAATGTTTGCAATGCCCTACAGGCAGATAATATCCAGTTTTTTTCGCGAAAAAATCAAAAGCTCCTGAAAGCCAGCCAAAATACGTAAGTATCCCTTGGCAAGCAAATGACCGCAAAAATGGCGCAAAATGTTCGCAATGCCCTACAGGCAGATAATATCCAGTTTTTTCCGCGAAAAAATCAAAAGCTCCTGAAGGCCAGCCAAAATACGTAAGTATCCCTTGGCAAGCAAATGACCGGAAAATGGCGCAAAATGTTTGCAATGCCCTACAGGCAGATAATATCCAGTTTTTTTCGCGAAAATATCAAAAGCTCCTGAAAGCCAGCCAAAATACGTAAGTATCCCTTGGCAAGCAAATGACCGGAAAAATGGCGCAACATGTTTGCAATGCCCTACAGGCAGATAATATCCAGTTTTTTCCGCGAAAAAAATCAAAAGCTCCTGAAAGCCAGCCAAAATACGTAAGGATCCCTTGGCAAGCAAATGACCGGAATATGGCGCAAAATGTTTGCAATGCCCTACAGGCAGATAATATCCAGTTTTTTTCCCGAAAAAATCAAAAGCTCCTGAAAGCCAGCCAAAATACGTAAGTATCCCTTGGCAAGCAAATGACCGGAAAAATGTTTGCAATGCCCTACAGGCAGATAATATCCAGTTTTTTCCGCGAAAAAATCAAAAGCTCCTGAAGGCCAGCCAAAATACGTAAGTATCCCTTGGCAAGCAAATGACCGGAAAATGGCGCAAAATGTTTGCAATGCCCTACAGGCAGATAATATCCAAATTTTTTCGCGAAAAAATCAAAAGCTCCTGAAAGCCAGCCAAAATACGCAAGTATCCCTTGGCAAGCAAATGACCGAAAAAATGGCGCAAAATGTTTGCAATGCCCTACAGGCAGATAATATCCAGTTTTTTCCGCGAAAAAATCAAAAGCTCCTGAAGGCCAGCCAAAATACGTAAGTATCCCTTGGCAAGCAAATGACCGGAATATGGCGCAAAATGTTTGCAATGCCCTACAGGCAGATAATATCCAGTTTTTTTCGCGAAAAAATCAAAAGCTCCTGAAAGCCAGCCAAAATACGTAAGTATCCCTTGGCAAGCAAATGACCGCAAAAATGGCGCAAAATGTTCGCAATGCCCTACAGGCAGATAATATCCAGTTTTTTCCGCGAAAAAATCAAAAGCTCCTGAAGGCCAGCCAAAATACGTAAGTATCCCTTGGCAAGCAAATGACCGGAAAATGGCGCAAAATGTTCGCAATGCCCTACAGGCAGATAATATCCAGTTTTTTTCGCGAAAAAATCAAAAGCTCCTGAAAGCCAGCCAAAATACGTAAGTATCCCTTGGCAAGCAAATGACCGGAAAAATGGCGCAACATGTTTGCAATGCCCTACAGGCAGATAATATCCAGTTTTTTCGGCGAAAAAAATCAAAAGCTCCTGAAAGCCAGCCAAAATACGTAAGTATCCCTTGGCAAGCAAATGACCGGAAAAATGGCGCAAAATGTTCACAATGCCCTACAGGCAGATAATATCCAGTTTTTTTCGCGAAAAAATCAAAAACTCCTGAAAGCCAGCCAAAATACGTAAGTATCCCTTGGCAAGCAAATGACCGGAAAAATGGCGCAAAATGTTTGCAATGCCCTACAGGCAGATAATATCCAGTTTTTTTCGCGAAAAAGTCAAAAGCTCCTGAAAGCCAGCCAAAATACGTAAGTATCCCTTAGCAAGCAAATGACCGGAATATGGCGCAAAATGTTTGCAATGCCCTACAGGCAGATAATATCCAGTTTTTTTCGCGAAAAAGTCAAAAGCTCCTGAAAGCCAGCCAAAATACGTAAGTATCCCTTGGCAAGCAAATGACCGCAAAAATGGCGCAAAATGTTCGCAATGCCCTACAGGCAGATAATATCCAGTTTTTTTCGCGAAAAAATCAAAAGCTCCTGAAAGCCAACCAAAATACGTAAGTATCCCTTGGCAAGCAAATGACCGCAAAAATGGCGCAAAATGTTCGCAATGCCCTACAGGCAGATAATATCCAGTTTTTTTCGCGAAAAAGTCAAAAGCTCCTGAAAGCCAGCCAAAATACGTAAGTATCCCTTGGCAAGCAAATGACCGGAAAAATGGCGCAAAATGTTCGCAATGCCCTACAGGCAGATAATATCCGGGTTTTCCCGCGAAAAAATCAAAAGCTCCTGAAGGCCAGCCAAAATACGTAAGTATCCCTTGGCAAGCAAATGACCGGAATATGGCGCAAAATGTTTGCAATGCCCTACAGGCAGATAATATCCAGTTTTTTTCGCGAAAAAATCAAAAACTCCTGAAAGCCAGCCAAAATACGTAAGTATCCCTTGGCAAGCAAATGACCGGAAAAATGTTTACAATGCCCTACAGGCAGATAATATCCAGTTTTTTCCGCGAAAAAATCAAAAGCTCCTGAAGGCCAGCCAAAATACGTAAGTATCCCTTGGCAAGCAAATGACCGGAAAATGGCGCAAAATGTTTGCAATGCCCTACAGGCAGATAATATCCAAATTTTTTCGCGAAAATATCAAAAGCTCCTGAAAGCCAGCCAAAATACGTAAGTATCCCTTGGCAAGCATATGACCGAAAAAATGGCGCAAAATGTTTGCAATGCCCTACAGGCAGATAATATCCAGTTTTTTCCGCGAAAAAATCAAAAGTTCCTGAAGGCCAGCCAAAATACGTAAGTATCCCTTGGCAAGCAAATGACCGGAATATGGCGCAAAATGTTTGCAATGCCCCACAGGCAGATAATATCCAGTTTTTTTCGCGAAAAAATGTAAAGCTCCTGAAGGCCAGCCAAAATACGTAAGTATCCCTTGGCAAGCAAATGACCGGAAAATGGCGCAAAATGTTCGCAATGCCCTACAGGCAGATAATATCCAGTTTGTTCCGCGAAAAAATCAAAAGCTCCTGAAAGCCAGCCAAAATACGTAAGTATCCCTTGGCAAGCAAATGACCGGAAAAATGGCGCAAAATGTTCGCAATGCCCTACAGGCAGATAATATCCAGTTTTTTCCGCGAAAAAATCAAAAGCTCCTGAAAGCCAGCCAAAATACGTAAGTATCCCTTGGTAAGCAAATGACCGGAAAAATGGCGCAAAATGTTCGCAATGCCCTACAGGCAGATAATATCCGGGTTTTCCCGCGAAAAAATCAAAAGCTCCTGAAAGCCAGCCAAAATACGTAAGTATCCCTTGGCAAGCAAATGACCGGAAAAATGTTTAAAATGCCCTACAGGCAGATAATATCCAGTTTTTTCCGCGAAAAAATCAAAAGCTCCTGAAGGCCAGCCAAAATACGTAAGTATCCCTTGGCAAGCAAATGACCGGAAAAATGGCGCAAAATGTTCGCAATGCCCTACAGGCAGATAATATCCAGTTTTTTTCCCGAAAAAATCAAAAGCTCCTAAAAGCCAGCCAAAATACGTAAGTATCCCTTGGCAAGCAAATGACTGGAAAAATGTTTGCAATGCCCTACAGGCAGATAATATCCAGTTTTTTCCGCGAAAAAATCAAAAGCTCCTGAAAGCCAGCCAAAATACGTAAGTATCCCTTGGCAAGCAAATGACCGAAAAAATGGCGCAAAATGTTTGCAATGCCCTACAGGCAGATAATATCCAGTTTTTTCCGCGAAAAAATCAAAAGCTCCTGAAGGCCAGCCAAAATACGTAAGTATCCCTTGGCAAGCAAATGACCGGAAAATGGCGCAAAATGTTCGCAATGCCCTACAGGCAGATAATATCCAGTTTTTTTCGCGAAAAAATCAAAAGCTCCTGAAAGCCAGCCAAAATACGTAAGTATCCCTTGGCAAGCAAATGACCGGAAAAATGGCGCAACATGTTTGCAATGCCCTACAGGCAGATAATATCCAGTTTTTTTCGCGAAAAAATCAAAAGCTCCTGAAAGCCAGCCAAAATACGTAAGTATCCCTTGGCAAGCAAATGACCGAAAAAATGGCGCAAAATGTTTGCAATGCCCTACAGGCAGATAATATCCAGTTTTTTCCGCGAAAAAATCAAAAGCTCCTGAAGGCCAGCCAAAATACGTAAGTATCCCTTGGCAAGCAAATGACCGGAAAATGGCGCAAAATGTTCGCAATGCCCTACAGGCAGATAATATCCAGTTTTTTTCGCGAAAATATCAAAAGCTCCTGAAAGCCAGCCAAAATACGTAAGTATCCCTTGGCAAGCAAATAACCGGAAAAATGGCGCAACATGTTTGCAATGCCCTACAGGCAGATAATATCCAGTTTTTTCCGCGAAAAAAAATCAAAAGCTCCTGAAAGCCAGCCAAAATACGTAAGGATCCCTTGGCAAGCAAATGACCGGAATATGGCGCAAAATGTTTGCAATGCCCTACAGGCAGATAATATCCAGTTTTTTTCCCGAAAAAATCAAAAGCTCCTGAAAGCCAGCCAAAATACGTAAGTATCCCTTGGCAAGCAAATGACCGGAAAAATGTTTGCAATGCCCTACAGGCAGATAATATCCAGTTTTTTCCGCGAAAAAATCAAAAGCTCCTGAAGGCCAGCCAAAATACGTAAGTATCCCTTGGCAAGCAAATGACCGGAAAATGGCGCAAAATGTTTGCAATGCCCTACAGGCAGATAATATCCAAATTTTTTCGCGAAAAAATCAAAAGCTCCTGAAAGCCAGCCAAAATACGTAAGTATCCCTTGGCAAGCAAATGACCGAAAAAATGGCGCAAAATGTTTGCAATGCCCTACAGGCAGATAATATCCAGTTTTTTCCGCGAAAAAATCAAAAGCTCCTGAAGGCCAGCCAAAATACGTAAGTATCCCTTGGCAAGCAAATGACCGGAATATGGCGCAAAATGTTTGCAATGCCCTACAGGCAGATAATATCCAGTTTTTTTCGCGAAAAAATCAAAAGCTCCTGAAAGCCAGCCAAAATACGTAAGTATCCCTTGGCAAGCAAATGACCGGAAAAATGGCGCAAAATGTTCGCAATGCCCTACAGGCAGATAATATCCAGTTTTTTCCGCGAAAAAATCAAAAGCTCCTGAAGGCCAGCCAAAATACGTAAGTATCCCTTGGCAAGCAAATGACCGGAAAATGGCGCAAAATGTTCGCAATGCCCTACAGGCAGATAATATCCAGTTTTTTTCGCGAAAAAATCTAAAGCTCCTGAAAGCCAGCCAAAATACGTAAGTATCCCTTGGCAAGCAAATGACCGGAAAAATGGCGCAACATGTTTGCAATGCCCTACAGGCAGATAATATCCAGTTTTTTCGGCGAAAAAAATCCAAAGCTCCTGAAAGCCAGCCAAAATACGTAAGGATCCCTTGGCAAGCAAATGACCGGAAAAATGGCGCAAAATGTTCACAATGCCCTACAGGCAGATAATATCCAGTTTTTTTCGCGAAAAAATCTAAAGCTCCTGAAAGCCAGCCAAAATACGTAAGTATCCCTTGGCAAGCAAATGACCGGAAAATGGCGCAAAATGTTTGCAATGCCCTACAGGCAGATAATATCCAGTTTTTTCCGCGAAAAAATCAAAAGCTCCTGAAGGCCAGCCAAAATACGTAAGTATCCCTTGGCAAGCAAATGACCGGAATATGGCGCAAAATGTTTGCAATGCCCTACAGGCAGATAATATCCAGTTTTTTTCGCGAAAAAATCAAAAGCTCCTGAAAGCCAGCCAAAATACGTAAGTATCCCTTGGCAAGCAAATGACCGGAAAAATGGCGCAAAATGTTCGCAATGCCCTACAGGCAGATAATATCCAGTTTTTTTCGCGAAAAAGTCAAAAGCTCCTGAAAGCCAGCCAAAATACGTAAGTATCCCTTAGCAAGCAAATGACCGGAAAATGGCGCAAAATGTTCGCAATGCCCTACAGGCAGATAATATCCAGTTTTTTTCGCGAAAAAATCAAAAGCTCCTGAAAGCCAGCCAAAATACGTAAGTATCCCTTGGCAAGCAAATGACCGGAAAAATGGCGCAACATGTTTGCAATGCCCTACAGGCAGATAATATCCAGTTTTTTCCGCGAAAAAATCAAAAGCTCCTGAAGGCCAGCCAAAATACGTAAGTATCCCTTGGCAAGCAAATGACCGGAAAATGGCGCAAAATGTTTGCAATGCCCTACAGGCAGATAATATCCAGTTTTTTCCGCGAAAAAAATCAAAAGCTCCTGAAAGCCAGCCAAAATACGTAAGGATCCCTTGGCAAGCAAATGACCGGAATATGGCGCAAAATGTTTGCAATGCCCTACAGGCAGATAATATCCAGTTTTTTTCCCGAAAAAATCAAAAGCTCCTGAAAGCCAGCCAAAATACGTAAGTATCCCTTGGCAAGCAAATGACCGGAAAAATGTTTGCAATGCCCTACAGGCAGATAATATCCAGTTTTTTTCGCGAAAAAATCAAAAGCTCCTGAAAGCCAGCCAAAATACGTAAGTATCCCTTGGCAAGCAAATGACCGGAAAAATGGCGCAACATGTTTGCAATGCCCTACAGGCAGATAATATCCAGTTTTTTTCGCGAAAAAATCAAAAGCTCCTGAAAGCCAGCCAAAATACGTAAGTATCCCTTGGCAAGCAAATGACCGAAAAAATGGCGCAAAATGTTTGCAATGCCCTACAGGCAGATAATATCCAGTTTTTTCCGCGAAAAAATCAAAAGCTCCTGAAGGCCAGCCAAAATACGTAAGTATCCCTTGGCAAGCAAATGACCGGAAAATGGCGCAAAATGTTCGCAATGCCCTACAGGCAGATAATATCCAGTTTTTTTCGCGAAAATATCAAAAGCTCCTGAAAGCCAGCCAAAATACGTAAGTATCCCTTGGCAAGCAAATAACCGGAAAAATGGCGCAACATGTTTGCAATGCCCTACAGGCAGATAATATCCAGTTTTTTCCGCGAAAAAAAATCAAAAGCTCCTGAAAGCCAGCCAAAATACGTAAGGATCCCTTGGCAAGCAAATGACCGGAATATGGCGCAAAATGTTTGCAATGCCCTACAGGCAGATAATATCCAGTTTTTTCCCCGAAAAAATCAAAAGCTCCTGAAAGCCAGCCAAAATACGTAAGTATCCCTTGGCAAGCAAATGACCGGAAAAATGTTTGCAATGCCCTACAGGCAGATAATATCCAGTTTTTTCCGCGAAAAAATCAAAAGCTCCTGAAGGCCAGCCAAAATACGTAAGTATCCCTTGGCAAGCAAATGACCGGAAAATGGCGCAAAATGTTTGCAATGCCCTACAGGCAGATAATATCCAAATTTTTTCGCGAAAAAATCAAAAGCTCCTGAAAGCCAGCCAAAATACGTAAGTATCCCTTGGCAAGCAAATGACCGAAAAAATGGCGCAAAATGTTTGCAATGCCCTACAGGCAGATAATATCCAGTTTTTTCCGCGAAAAAATCAAAAGCTCCTGAAGGCCAGCCAAAATACGTAAGTATCCCTTGGCAAGCAAATGACCGGAATATGGCGCAAAATGTTTGCAATGCCCTACAGGCAGATAATATCCAGTTTTTTTCGCGAAAAAATCAAAAGCTCCTGAAAGCCAGCCAAAATACGTAAGTATCCCTTGGCAAGCAAATGACCGGAAAAATGGCGCAAAATGTTCGCAATGCCCTACAGGCAGATAATATCCAGTTTTTTCCGCGAAAAAATCAAAAGCTCCTGAAGGCCAGCCAAAATACGTAAGTATCCCTTGGCAAGCAAATGACCGGAAAATGGCGCAAAATGTTCGCAATGCCCTACAGGCAGATAATATCCAGTTTTTTTCGCGAAAAAATCTAAAGCTCCTGAAAGCCAGCCAAAATACGTAAGTATCCCTTGGCAAGCAAATGACCGGAAAAATGGCGCAACATGTTTGCAATGCCCTACAGGCAGATAATATCCAGTTTTTTCGGCGAAAAAAATCCAAAGCTCCTGAAAGCCAGCCAAAATACGTAAGGATCCCTTGGCAAGCAAATGACCGGAAAAATGGCGGAAAATGTTCACAATGCCCTACAGGCAGATAATATCCAGTTTTTTTCGCGAAAAAATCAAAAACTCCTGAAAGCCAGCCAAAATACGTAAGTATCCCTTGGCAAGCAAATGACCGGAAAAATGGCGCAAAATGTTTGCAATGCCCTACAGGCAGATAATATCCAGTTTTTTTCGCGAAAAAGTCAAAAGCTCCTGAAAGCCAGCCAAAATACGTAAGTATCCCTTAGCAAGCAAATGACCGGAATATGGCGCAAAATGTTTGCAATGCCCTACAGGCAGATAATATCCAGTTTTTTTCGCGAAAAAGTCAAAAGCTCCTGAAAGCCAGCCAAAATACGTAAGTATCCCTTGGCAAGCAAATGACCGCAAAAATGGCGCAAAATGTTTGCAATGCCCTACAAGCAGATAATATCCAGTTTTTTCCGCGAAAAAATCAAAAGCTCCTGAAGGCCAGCCAAAATACGTAAGTATCCCTTGGCAAGCAAATGACCGGAATATGGCGCAAAATGTTTGCAATGCCCTACAGGCAGATAATATCCAGTTTTTTTCGCGAAAAAATCAAAAGCTCCTGAAAGCCAGCCAAAATACGTAAGTATCCCTTGGCAAGCAAATGACCGCAAAAATGGCGCAAAATGTTCGCAATGCCCTACAGGCAGATAATATCCAGTTTTTTTCGCGAAAAAATCAAAAACTCCTGAAAGCCAGCCAAAATACGTAAGTATCCCTTGGCAAGCAAATGACCGGAAAAATGGCGCAAAATGTTTGCAATGCCCTACAGGCAGATAATATCCAGTTTTTTTCGCGAAAAAGTCAAAAGCTCCTGAAAGCCAGCCAAAATACGTAAGTATCCCTTAGCAAGCAAATGACCGGAATATGGCGCAAAATGTTTGCAATGCCCTACAGGCAGATAATATCCAGTTTTTTTCGCGAAAAAGTCAAAAGCTCCTGAAAGCCAGCCAAAATACGTAAGTATCCCTTGGCAAGCAAATGACCGCAAAAATGGCGCAAAATGTTTGCAATGCCCTACAGGCAGATAATATCCAGTTTTTTCCGCGAAAAAATCAAAAGCTCCTGAAGGCCAGCCAAAATACGTAAGTATCCCTTGGCAAGCAAATGACCGGAATATGGCGCAAAATGTTTGCAATGCCCTACAGGCAGATAATATCCAGTTTTTTCCGCGAAAAAATCAAAAGCTCCTGAAGGCCAGCCAAAATACGTAAGTATCCCTTGGCAAGCAAATGACCGGAAAATGGCGCAAAATGTTCGCAATGCCCTACAGGCAGATAATATCCAGTTTTTTTCGCGAAAATATCAAAAGCTCCTGAAAGCCAGCCAAAATACGTAAGTATCCCTTGGCAAGCAAATGACCGGAAAAATGGCGCAACATGTTTGCAATGCCCTACAGGCAGATAATATCCAGTTTTTTCCGCGAAAAAAATCAAAAGCTCCTGAAAGCCAGCCAAAATACGTAAGGATCCCTTGGCAAGCAAATGACCGGAATATGGCGCAAAATGTTTGCAATGCCCTACAGGCAGATAATATCCAGTTTTTTTCCCGAAAAAATCAAAAGCTCCTGAAAGCCAGCCAAAATACGTAAGTATCCCTTGGCAAGCAAATGACCGGAAAAATGTTTGCAATGCCCTACAGGCAGATAATATCCAGTTTTTTCCGCGAAAAAATCAAAAGCTCCTGAAGGCCAGCCAAAATACGTAAGTATCCCTTGGCAAGCAAATGACCGGAAAATGGCGCAAAATGTTTGCAATGCCCTACAGGCAGATAATATCCAAATTTTTTCGCGAAAAAATCAAAAGCTCCTGAAAGCCAGCCAAAATACGTAAGTATCCCTTGGCAAGCAAATGACCGAAAAAATGGCGCAAAATGTTTGCAATGCCCTACAGGCAGATAATATCCAGTTTTTTCCGCGAAAAAATCAAAAGCTCCTGAAGGCCAGCCAAAATACGTAAGTATCCCTTGGCAAGCAAATGACCGGAATATGGCGCAAAATGTTTGCAATGCCCTACAGGCAGATAATATCCATTTTTTTTCGCGAAAAAATCAAAAGCTCCTGAAAGCCAGCCAAAATACGTAAGTATCCCTTGGCAAGCAAATGACCGCAAAAATGGCGCAAAATGTTCGCAATGCCCTACAGGCAGATAATATCCAGTTTTTTCCGCGAAAAAATCAAAAGCTCCTGAAGGCCAGCCAAAATACGTAAGTATCCCTTGGCAAGCAAATGACCGGAAAAATGGCGCAAAATGTTTGCAATGCCCTACAGGCAGATAATATCCAGTTTTTTTTGCGAAAAAGTCAAAAGCTCCTGAAAGCCAGCCAAAATACGTAAGTATCCCTTAGCAAGCAAATGACCGGAATATGGCGCAAAATGTTTGCAATGCCCTACAGGCAGATAATATCCAGTTTTTTTCGCGAAAAAGTCAAAAGCTCCTGAAAGCCAGCCAAAATACGTAAGTATCCCTTGGCAAGCAAATGACCGCAAAAATGGCGCAAAATGTTTGCAATGCCCTACAGGCAGATAATATCCAGTTTTTTTCGCGAAAAAGTCAAAAGCTCCTGAAAGCCAGCCAAAATACGTAAGTATCCCTTAGCAAGCAAATGACCGGAATATGGCGCAAAATGTTTGCAATGCCCTACAGGCAGATAATATCCAGTTTTTTTCGCGAAAAAGTCAAAAGCTCCTGAAAGCCAGCCAAAATACGTAAGTATCCCTTGGCAAGCAAATGACCGCAAAAATGGCGCAAAATGTTCGCAATGCCCTACAGGCAGATAATATCCAGTTTTTTTCGCGAAAAAATCAAAAGCTCCTGAAAGCCAGCCAAAATACGTAAGTATCCCTTGGCAAGCAAATGACCGCAAAAATGGCGCAAAATGTTCGCAATGCCCTACAGGCAGATAATATCCAGTTTTTTTCGCGAAAAAGTCAAAAGCTCCTGAAAGCCAGCCAAAATACGTAAGTATCCCTTGGCAAGCAAATGACCGGAAAAATGGCGCAAAATGTTCGCAATGCCCTACAGGCAGATAATATCTGGGTTTTCCCGCGAAAAAATCAAAAGCTCCTGAAGGCCAGCCAAAATACGTAAGTATCCCTTGGCAAGCAAATGACCGGAATATGGCGCAAAATGTTTGCAATGCCCTACAGGCAGATAATATCCAGTTTTTTTCGCGAAAAAATCAAAAACTCCTGAAAGCCAGCCAAAATACGTAAGTATCCCTTGGCAAGCAAATGACCGGAAAAATGGCGCAAAATGTTCGCAATGCCCTACAGGCAGATAATATCCAGTTTTTTTCGCGAAAAAGTCAAAAGCTCCTGAAAGCCAGCCAAAATACGTAAGTATCCCTTGGCAAGCAAATGACCGGAAAATGGCGCAAAATGTTCGCAATGCCCTACAGGCAGATAATATCCAGTTTTTTTCGCGAAAAAGTCAAAAGCTCCTGAAAGCCAGCCAAAATACGTAAGTATCCCTTGGCAAGCAAATGACCGAAAAAATGGCGCAAAATGTTTGCAATGCCCTACAGGCAGATAATATCCAGTTTTTTCCGCGAAAAAATCAAAAGCTCCTGAAGGCCAGCCAAAATACGTAAGTATCCCTTGGCAAGCAAATGACCGGAATATGGCGCAAAATGTTTGCAATGCCCTACAGGCAGATAATATCCAGTTTTTTTCGCGAAAAAATCAAAAGCTCCTGAAAGCCAGCCAAAATACGTAAGTATCCCTTGGCAAGCAAATGACCGAAATAATGGCGCAAAATGTTTGCAATGCCCTACAGGCAGATAATATCCAGTTTTTTCCGCGAAAAAATCAAAAGCTCCTGAAGGCCAGCCAAAATACGTAAGTATCCCTTGGCAAGCAAATGACCGGAAAATGGCGCAAAATGTTTGCAATGCCCTACAGGCAGATAATATCCAGTTTTTTTCCCGAAAAAATCAAAAGCTCCTGAAAGCCAGCCAAAATACGTAAGTATCCCTTGGCAAGCAAATGACCGGAAAAATGTTTGCAATGCCCTACAGGCAGATAATATCCAGTTTTTTCCGCGAAAAAATCAAAAGCTCCTGAAGGCCAGCCAAAATACGTAAGTATCCCTTGGCAAGCAAATGACCGGAAAATGGCGCAAAATGTTTGCAATGCCCTACAGGCAGATAATATCCAAATTTTTTCGCGAAAAAATCAAAAGCTCCTGAAAGCCAGCCAAAATACGTAAGTATCCCTTGGCAAGCAAATGACCGAAAAAATGGCGCAAAATGTTTGCAATGCCCTACAGGCAGATAATATCCAGTTTTTTCCGCGAAAAAATCAAAAGCTCCTGAAGGCCAGCCAAAATACGTAAGTATCCCTTGGCAAGCAAATGACCGGAATATGGCGCAAAATGTTTGCAATGCCCTACAGGCAGATAATATCCAGTTTTTTTCGCGAAAAAATCAAAAGCTCCTGAAAGCCAGCCAAAATACGTAAGTATCCCTTGGCAAGCAAATGACCGCAAGAATGGCGCAAAATGTTCGCAATGCCCTACAGGCAGATAATATCCAGTTTTTTCCGCGAAAAAATCAAAAGCTCCTGAAGGCCAGCCAAAATACGTAAGTATCCCTTGGCAAGCAAATGACCGGAAAATGGCGCAAAATGTTCGCAATGCCCTACAGGCAGATAATATCCATTTTTTTTTCGCGAAAAAATCAAAAGCTCCTGAAAGCCAGCCAAAATACGTAAGTATCCCTTGGCAAGCAAATGACCGCAAAAATGGCGCAACATGTTTGCAATGCCCTACAGGCAGATAATATCCAGTTTTTTCGGCGAAAAAAATCAAAAGCTCCTGAAAGCCAGCCAAAATACGTAAGGATCCCTTGGCAAGCAAATGACCGGAAAAATGGCGCAAAATGTTCACAATGCCCTACAGGCAGATAATATCCAGTTTTTTTCGCGAAAAAATCAAAAACTCCTGAAAGCCAGCCAAAATACGTAAGTATCCCTTGGCAAGCAAATGACCGGAAAAATGGCGCAAAATGTTTGCAATGCCCTACAGGCAGATAATATCCAGTTTTTTCCGCGAAAAAATCAAAAGCTCCTGAAGGCCAGCCAAAATACGTAAGTATCCCTTGGCAAGCAAATGACCGGAAAAATGGCGCAAAATGTTCGCAATGCCCTACAGGCACATAATATCCAGTTTTTTTCCCGAAAAACTCAAAAGCTCCTGAAAGCCAGCCAAAATACGTAAGTATCCCTTGGCAAGCAAATGACCGGAAAAATGTTTGCAATGCCCTACAGGCAGATAATATCCAGTTTTTTCCGCGAAAAAATCAAAAGCTCCTGAAGGCCAGCCAAAATACGTAAGTATCCCTTGGCAAGCAAATGACCGGAAAATGGCGCAAAATGTTTGCAATGCCCTACAGGCAGATAATATCCAAATTTTTTCGCGAAAAAATCAAAAGCTCCTGAAAGCCAGCCAAAATACGTAAGTATCCCTTGGCAAGCAAATGACCGAAAAAATGGCGCAAAATGTTTGCAATGCCCTACAGGCAGATAATATCCAGTTTTTATCGCGAAAAAATCAAAAACTCCTGAAAGCCAGCCAAGATACGTAAGTATCCCTTGGCAAGCAAATGACCGGAAAAATGGCGCAAAATGTTCGCAATGCCCTACAGGCAGATAATATCCAGTTTTTTTCGCGAAAAAGTCAAAAGCTCCTGAAAGCCAGCCAAAATACGTAAGTATCCCTTGGCAAGCAAATGACCGGAAAATGGCGCAAAATGTTCGCAATGCCCTACAGGCAGATAATATCCAGTTTTTTTCGCGAAAAAGTCAAAAGCTCCTGAAAGCCAGCCAAAATACGTAAGTATCCCTTGGCAAGCAAATGACCGAAAAAATGGCGCAAAATGTTTGCAATGCCCTACAGGCAGATAATATCCAGTTTTTTCCGCGAAAAAATCAAAAGCTCCTGAAGGCCAGCCAAAATACGTAAGTATCCCTTGGCAAGCAAATGACCGGAATATGGCGCAAAATGTTTGCAATGCCCTACAGGCAGATAATATCCAGTTTTTTTCGCGAAAAAATCAAAAGCTCCTGAAAGCCAGCCAAAATACGTAAGTATCCCTTGGCAAGCAAATGACCGAAAAAATGGCGCAAAATGTTTGCAATGCCCTACAGGCAGATAATATCCGGGTTTTCCCGCGAAAAAATCAAAAGCTCCTGAAAGCCAGCCAAAATACGTAAGTATCCCTTGGCAAGCAAATGACCGGAAAAATGTTTACAATGCCCTACAGGCAGATAATATCCAGTTTTTTCCGCGAAAAAATCAAAAGCTCCTGAAGGCCAGCCAAAATACGTAAGTATCCCTTGGCAAGCAAATGACCGGAAAAATGGCGCAAAATGTTCGCAATGCCCTACAGGCAGATAATATCCAGTTTTTTTCCCGAAAAAATCAAAAGCTCCTGAAAGCCAGCCAAAATACGTAAGTATCCCTTGGCAAGAAAATGACCGGAAAAATGTTTGCAATGCCCTACAGGCAGATAATATCCAGTTTTTTCCGCGAAAAAATCAAAAGCTCCTGAAGGCCAGCCAAAATACGTAAGTATCCCTTGGCAAGCAAATGACCGGAAAATGGCGCAAAATGTTTGCAATGCCCTACAGGCAGATAATATTCAAATTTTTTCGCGAAAAAATCAAAAGCTCCTGAAAGCCAGCCAAAATACGTAATTATCCCTTGGCAAGCAAATGACCGAAAAAATGGCGCAAAATGTTTGCAATGCCCTACAGGCAGATAATATCCAGTTTTTTCCGCGAAAAAATCAAAAGCTCCTGAAGGCCAGCCAAAATACGTAAGTATCCCTTGGCAAGCAAATGACCGGAATATGGCGCAAAATGTTTGCAATGCCCTACAGGCAGATAATATCCAGTTTTTTTCGCGAAAAAGTCAAAAGCTCCTGAAAGCCAGCCAAAATACGTAAGTATCCCATGGCAAGCAAATGACCGGAATATGGCGCAAAATGTTTGCAATGCCCTACAGGCAGATAATATCCAGTTTTTTTCGCGAAAAAGTCAAAAGCTCCTGAAAGCCAACCAAAATACGTAAGTATCCCTTGGCAAGCAAATGACCGGAAAAATGGCGCAAAATGTTCGCAATGCCCTACAGGCAGATAATATCCAGTTTTTTTCGCGAAAAAGTCAAAAGCTCCTGAAAGCCAGCCAAAATACGTAAGTATCCCTTGGCAAGCAAATGACCGGAAAAATGGCGCAACATGTTTGCAATGCCCTACAGGCAGATAATATCCAGTTTTTTTCGGCGAAAAAAATCAAAAGCTCCTGAAAGCCAGCCAAAATACGTAAGGATCCCTTGGCAAGCAAATGACCGGAAAAATGGCGCAAAATGTTCACAATGCCCTACAGGCAGATAATATCCAGTTTTTTTCGCGAAAAAATCAAAAACTCCTGAAAGCCAGCCAAAATACGTAAGTATCCCTTGGCAAGCAAATGACCGGAAAAATGGCGCAAAATGTTCGCAATGCCCTACAGGCAGATAATATCCAGTTTTTTTCGCGAAAAAGTCAAAAGCTCCTGAAAGCCAGCCAAAATACGTAAGTATCCCTTGGTAAGCAAATGACCGGAAAATGGCGCAAAATGTTCGCAATGCCCTACAGGCAGATAATATCCAGTTTTTTTCGCGAAAAAGTCAAAAGCTCCTGAAAGCCAACCAAAATACGTAAGTATCCCTTGGCAAGCAAATGACCGGAAAAATGGCGCAAAATGTTGGCAATGCCCTAAAGGCAGATAATATCCAGTTTTTTTCGCGAAAAAGTCAAAAGCTCCTGAAAGCCAGCCAAAATACGTAAGTATCCTGGCAAGCAAATGACCGGAAAAATGGCGCAAAATGTTCACAATGCCCTACAGGCAGAAAATATCCAGTTTTTTTCGCGAAAAAATCAAAAACTCCTGAAAGCCAGCCAAAATACGTAAGTATCCCTTGGCAAGCAAATGACCGGAAAAATGGCGCAAAATGTTCGCAATGCCCTACAGGCAGATAATATCCAGTTTTTTTCGCGAAAAAATCAAAAGCTCCTGAAAGCCAACCAAAATACGTAAGTATCCCTTGGCAAGCAAATGACCGCAAAAATGGCGCAACATGTTTGCAATGCCCTACAGGCAGATAATATCCAGTTTTTTCCGCGAAAAAATCAAAAGCTCCTGAAAGCCAGCCAAAATACGTAAGTATCCCTTGGCAAGCAAATGACCGCAAAAATGGCGCAAAATGTTCGCAATGCCCTACAGGCAGATAATATCCAGTTTTTTTCGCGTAAAAAATCAAAAACTCCTGAAAGCCAGCCAAAATACGTAAGTATCCCTTGGCAAGCAAATGAACGGAAAATGGCGCAAAATGTTCGCAATGCCCTACAGGCAGATAATATCCAGTTTTTTTCGCGAAAAAGTCAAAAGCTGCTGAAAGCCAGCCAAAATACGTAAGTATCCCTTGGCAAGCAAATGACCGCAAAAATGGCGCAAAATGTTCGCAATGCCCTACAGGCAGATAATATCCAGTTTTTTTCGCGCAAAAATCAAAAGCTCCTGAAAGCCAGCCAAAATACGTAAGTATCCCTTGGCAAGCAAATGACCGCAAAAATGGCGCAAAATGTTCGCAATACCCTACAGGCAGATAATATCCAGTTTTTTCGGCGAAAAAAATCAAAAGCTCCTGAAAGCCAGCCAAAATACGTAAGGATCCCTTGGCAAGCAAATGACCGGCAAAATGGCGCAAAATGTTCGCAATGCCCTACAGGCAGATAATATCCATTTTTTTTCGCGAAAAAATCAAAACCTCCTGAAAGCCAGCCAAAATACGTAAGTATCCCTTGGCAAGCAAATGACCGGAAAATGGCGGAAAATGTTCGCAATGCCCTACAGGCAGATAATATCCAGTTTTTTTCGCGAAAAAATCAAAAGCTCCTGAAAGCCAACCAAAATACGTAAGTATCCCTTGGCAAGCAAATGACCGCAAAAATGGCGCAACATGTTTGCAATGCCCTACAGGCAGATAATATCCAGTTTTTTCGGCGAAAAAAATCAAAAGCTCCTGAAAGCCAGCCAAAATACGAAAGGATCCCTTGGCAAGCAAATGACCGGAAAAATGGCGCAAAATGTTCGCAATGCCCTACAGGCAGATAATATCCAGTTTTTTTCGCGAAAAAATCAAAAGCTCCTGAAAGCCAACCAAAATACGTAAGTATCCCTTGGCAAGCAAATGACCGCAAAAATGGCGCAACATGTTTGCAATGCCCTACAGGCAGATAATATCCAGTTTTTTCCGCGAAAAAATCAAAAGCTCCTGAAAGCCAGCCAAAATACGTAAGTATCCCTTGGCAAGCAAATGACCGCAAAAATGGCGCAAAATGTTCGCAATGCCCTACAGGCAGATAATATCCAGTTTTTTTCGCGAAAAAATCAAAAGCTCCTGAAAGCCAACCAAAATACGTAAGTATCCCTTGGCAAGCAAATGACCGCAAAAATGGCGCAACATGTTTGCAATGCCCTACAGGCAGATAATATCCAGTTTTTTCGGCGAAAAAAATCAAAAGCTCCTGAAAGCCAGCCAAAATACGAAAGGATCCCTTGGCAAGCAAATGACCGGAAAAATGGCGCAAAATGTTCGCAATGCCCTACAGGCAGATAATATCCAGTTTTTTTCGCGTAAAAATCAAAAACTCCTGAAAGCCAGCCAAAATACGTAAGTATCCCTTGGCAAGCAAATGAACGGAAAATGGCGCAAAATGTTCGCAATGCCCTACAGGCAGATAATATCCAGTTTTTTCGGCGAAAAAAATCAAAAGCTCCTGAAAGCCAGCCAAAATACGTAAGGATCCCTTGGCAAGCAAATGACCGGAAAAATGGCGCAAAATGTTCACAATGCCCTACAGGCAGAAAATATCCAGTTTTTTTCGCGAAAAAATCAAAAACTCCTGAAAGCCAGCCAAAATACGTAAGTATCCCTTGGCAAGCAAATGACCGGAAAAATGGCGCAAAATGTTCGCAATGCCCTACAGGCAGATAATATCCAGTTTTTTTCGCGAAAAAATCAAAAGCTCCTGAAAGCCAACCAAAATACGTAAGTATCCCTTGGCAAGCAAATGACCGCAAAAATGGCGCAACATGTTTGCAATGCCCTACAGGCAGATAATATCCAGTTTTTTTCCGCGAAAAAATCAAAAGCTCCTGAAAGCCAGCCAAAATACGTAAGTATCCCTTGGCAAGCAAATGACCGCAAAAATGGCGCAAAATGTTCGCAATGCCCTACAGGCAGATAATATCCAGTTTTTTTCGCGTAAAAATCAAAAACTCCTGAAAGCCAGCCAAAATACGTAAGTATCCCTTGGCAAGCAAATGAACGGAAAATGGCGCAAAATGTTCGCAATGCCCTACAGGCAGATAATATCCAGTTTTTTTCGCGAAAAAGTCAAAAGCTGCTGAAAGCCAGCCAAAATACGTAAGTATCCCTTGGCAAGCAAATGACCGCAAAAATGGCGCAAAATGTTCGCAATGCCCTACAGGCAGATAATATCCAGTTTTTTTCGCGCAAAAATCAAAAGCTCCTGAAAGCCAGCCAAAATACGTAAGTATCCCTTGGCAAGCAAATGACCGCAAAAATGGCGCAAAATGTTCGCAATACCCTACAGGCAGATAATATCCAGTTTTTTCGGCGAAAAAAATCAAAAGCTCCTGAAAGCCAGCCAAAATACGTAAGGATCCCTTGGCAAGCAAATGACCGGCAAAATGGCGCAAAATGTTCGCAATGCCCTACAGGCAGATAATATCCATTTTTTTTCGCGAAAAAATCAAAACCTCCTGAAAGCCAGCCAAAATACGTAAGTATCCCTTGGCAAGCAAATGACCGGAAAATGGCGCAAAATGTTCGCAATGCCCTACAGGCAGATAATATCCAGTTTTTTTCGCGAAAAAATCAAAAGCTCCTGAAAGCCAACCAAAATACGTAAGTATCCCTTGGCAAGCAAATGACCGCAAAAATGGCGCAACATGTTTGCAATGCCCTACAGGCAGATAATATCCAGTTTTTTCGGCGAAAAAAATCAAAAGCTCCTGAAAGCCAGCCAAAATACGAAAGGATCCCTTGGCAAGCAAATGACCGGAAAAATGGCGCAAAATGTTCGCAATGCCCTACAGGCAGATAATATCCAGTTTTTTTTCGCGAAAAAATCAAAAGCTCCTGAAAGCCAACCAAAATACGTAAGTATCCCTTGGCAAGCAAATGACCGCAAAAATGGCGCAACATGTTTGCAATGCCCTACAGGCAGATAATATCCAGTTTTTTCCGCGAAAAAATCAAAAGCTCCTGAAAGCCAGCCAAAATACGTAAGTATCCCTTGGCAAGCAAATGACCGCAAAAATGGCGCAAAATGTTCGCAATGCCCTACAGGCAGATAATATCCAGTTTTTTTCGCGAAAAAATCAAAAGCTCCTGAAAGCCAACCAAAATACGTAAGTATCCCTTGGCAAGCAAATGACCGCAAAAATGGCGCAACATGTTTGCAATGCCCTACAGGCAGATAATATCCAGTTTTTTCGGCGAAAAAAATCAAAAGCTCCTGAAAGCCAGCCAAAATACGAAAGGATCCCTTGGCAAGCAAATGAACGGAAAATGGCGCAAAATGTTCGCAATGCCCTACAGGCAGATAATATCCAGTTTTTTTCGCGAAAAAGTCAAAAGCTGCTGAAAGCCAGCCAAAATACGTAAGTATCCCTTGGCAAGCAAATGACCGGAAAAATGGCGCAAAATGTTCGCAATGCCCTACAGGCAGATAATATCCAGTTTTTTTCGCGAAAAAGTCAAAAGCTGCTGAAAGCCAGCCAAAATACGTAAGTATCCCTTGGCAAGCAAATGACCGCAAAAATGGCGCAAAATGTTCGCAATGCCCTACAGGCAGATAATATCCAGTTTTTTTCGCGCAAAAATCAAAAGCTCCTGAAAGCCAGCCAAAATACGTAAGTATCCCTTGGCAAGCAAATGACCGCAAAAATGGCGCAAAATGTTCGCAATACCCTACAGGCAGATAATATCCAGTTTTTTCGGCGAAAAAAATCAAAAGCTCCTGAAAGCCAGCCAAAATACGTAAGGATCCCTTGGCAAGCAAATGACCGGCAAAATGGCGCAAAATGTTCGCAATGCCCTACAGGCAGATAATATCCATTTTTTTTCGCGAAAAAATCAAAACCTCCTGAAAGCCAGCCAAAATACGTAAGTATCCCTTGGCAAGCAAATGACCGGAAAATGGCGCAAAATGTTCGCAATGCCCTACAGGCAGATAATATCCAGTTTTTTTCGCGAAAAAATCAAAAGCTCCTGAAAGCCAACCAAAATACGTAAGTATCCCTTGGCAAGCAAATGACCGCAAAAATGGCGCAACATGTTTGCAATGCCCTACAGGCAGATAATATCCAGTTTTTTCGGCGAAAAAAATCAAAAGCTCCTGAAAGCCAGCCAAAATACGAAAGGATCCCTTGGCAAGCAAATGACCGGAAAAATGGCGCAAAATGTTCGCAATGCCCTACAGGCAGATAATATCCAGTTTTTTTCGCGAAAAAATCAAAAGCTCCTGAAAGCCAACCAAAATACGTAAGTATCCCTTGGCAAGCAAATGACCGCAAAAATGGCGCAACATGTTTGCAATGCCCTACAGGCAGATAATATCCAGTTTTTTCCGCGAAAAAATCAAAAGCTCCTGAAAGCCAGCCAAAATACGTAAGTATCCCTTGGCAAGCAAATGACCGCAAAAATGGCGCAAAATGTTCGCAATGCCCTACAGGCAGATAATATCCAGTTTTTTTCGCGTAAAAATCAAAAACTCCTGAAAGCCAGCCAAAATACGTAAGTATCCCTTGGCAAGCAAATGAACGGAAAATGGCGCAAAATGTTCGCAATGCCCTACAGGCAGATAATATCCAGTTTTTTTCGCGAAAAAGTCAAAAGCTGCTGAAAGCCAGCCAAAATACGTAAGTATCCCTTGGCAAGCAAATGACCGCAAAAATGGCGCAAAATGTTCGCAATGCCCTACAGGCAGATAATATCCAGTTTTTTTCGCGCAAAAATCAAAAGCTCTTGAAAGCCAGCCAAAATACGTAAGTATCCCTTGGCAAGCAAATGACCGCAAAAATGGCGCAAAATGTTCGCAATACCCTACAGGCAGATAATATCCAGTTTTTTCGGCGAAAAAAATCAAAAGCTCCTGAAAGCCAGCCAAAATACGTAAGGATCCCTTGGCAAGCAAATGACCGGCAAAATGGCGCAAAATGTTCGCAATGCCCTACAGGCAGATAATATCCATTTTTTTTCGCGAAAAAATCAAAACCTCCTGAAAGCCAGCCAAAATACGTAAGTATCCCTTGGCAAGCAAATGACCGGAAAATGGCGCAAAATGTTCGCAATGCCCTACAGGCAGATAATATCCAGTTTTTTTCGCGAAAAAGTCAAAAGCTCCTGAAAGCCAGCCAAAATACGTAAGTATCCCTTGGGAAGCAAATGACCGGAAAAATGGCGCAAAATGTTCACAATGCCCTACAGGCAGAAAATATCCAGTTTTTTTCGCGAAAAAATCAAAAACTCCTGAAAGCCAGCCAAAATACGTAAGTATCCCTTGGCAAGCAAATGAACGGAAAATGGCGCAAAATGTTCGCAATGCCCTACAGGCAGATAATATCCAGTTTTTTTCGCGAAAAAGTCAAAAGCTGCTGAAAGCCAGCCAAAATACGTAAGTATCCCTTGGCAAGCAAATGACCGCAAAAATGGCGCAAAATGTTCGCAATGCCCTACAGGCAGATAATATCCAGTTTTTTTCGCGCAAAAATCAAAAGCTCCTGAAAGCCAGCCAAAATACGTAAGTATCCCTTGGCAAGCAAATGACCGCAAAAATGGCGCAAAATGTTCGCAATACCCTACAGGCAGATAATATCCAGTTTTTTCGGCGAAAAAAATCAAAAGCTCCTGAAAGCCAGCCAAAATACGTAAGGATCCCTTGGCAAGCAAATGACCGGCAAAATGGCGCAAAATGTTCGCAATGCCCTACAGGCAGATAATATCCATTTTTTTTCGCGAAAAAATCAAAACCTCCTGAAAGCCAGCCAAAATACGTAAGTATCCCTTGGCAAGCAAATGACCGGAAAATGGCGCAAAATGTTCGCAATGCCCTACAGGCAGATAATATCCAGTTTTTTTCGCGAAAAAATCAAAAGCTCCTGAAAGCCAACCAAAATACGTAAGTATCCCTTGGCAAGCAAATGACCGCAAAAATGGCGCAACATGTTTGCAATGCCCTACAGGCAGATAATATCCAGTTTTTTCGGCGAAAAAAATCAAAAGCTCCTGAAAGCCAGCCAAAATACGAAAGGATCCCTTGGCAAGCAAATGACCGGAAAAATGGCGCAAAATGTTCGCAATGCCCTACAGGCAGATAATATCCAGTTTTTTTCGCGAAAAAATCAAAAGCTCCTGAAAGCCAACCAAAATACGTAAGTATCCCTTGGCAAGCAAATGACCGCAAAAATGGCGCAACATGTTTGCAATGCCCTACAGGCAGATAATATCCAGTTTTTTCCGCGAAAAAATCAAAAGCTCCTGAAAGCCAGCCAAAATACGTAAGTATCCCTTGGCAAGCAAATGACCGCAAAAATGGCGCAAAATGTTCGCAATGCCCTACAGGCAGATAATATCCAGTTTTTTTCGCGAAAAAATCAAAAGCTCCTGAAAGCCAACCAAAATACGTAAGTATCCCTTGGCAAGCAAATGACCGCAAAAATGGCGCAACATGTTTGCAATGCCCTACAGGCAGATAATATCCAGTTTTTTCGGCGAAAAAAATCAAAAGCTCCTGAAAGCCAGCCAAAATACGAAAGGATCCCTTGGCAAGCAAATGACCGGAAAAATGGCGCAAAATGTTCGCAATGCCCTACAGGCAGATAATATCCAGTTTTTTTCGCGTAAAAATCAAAAACTCCTGAAAGCCAGCCAAAATACGTAAGTATCCCTTGGCAAGCAAATGAACGGAAAATGGCGCAAAATGTTCGCAATGCCCTACAGGCAGATAATATCCAGTTTTTTCGGCGAAAAAATCAAAAGCTCCTGAAAGCCAGCCAAAATACGTAAGTATCCCTTGGCAAGCAAATGACCGGAAAATGGCGCAAATTGTTCGCAATGCCCTACAGGCAGATAATATCCAGTTTTTTTCGCGGAAAAGTCAAAAGCTCCTGAAAGCCAGCCAAAATACGTAAGTATCCCTTGGCAAGCAAATGACCGCAAAAATGGCGCAAAATGTTCGCAATGCCCTACAGGCAGATAATATCCAGTTTTTTTCGCGAAAAAATCAAAAGCTCCTGAAAGCCAACCAAAATACGTAAGTATCCCTTGGCAAGCAAATGACAGCAAAAATGGCGCAACATGTTTGCAATGCCATACAGGCAGATAATATCCAGTTTTTTCGGCGAAAAAATCAAAAGCTCCTGAAGGCCAGCCAAAATACGTAAGTATCCCTTGGCAAGCAAATGACCGGAAAATGGCGCAAAATGTTCGCAATGCCCCACAGGCAGATAATATGCAGTTTTTTTTCGCGAAAAAGTCAAAAGCTCCTGAAAGCCAGCCAAAATACGTAAGTATCCCTTGGCAAGCAAATGACCGGAAAATGGCGCAAAATGTTCGCAATGCCCTACAGGCAGATAATATCCAGTTTTTTTCGCGAAAAAATCAAAAGCTCCTGAAAGCCAACCAAAATACGTAAGTATCCCTTGGCAAGCAAATGACCGCAAAAATGGCGCAACATGTTTGCAATGCCCTACAGGCAGATAATATCCAGTTTTTTCGGCGAAAAAAATCAATAGCTCCTGAAAGCCAGCCAAAATACGTAAGTATCCCTTGGCAAGCAAATGACCGCAAAAATGGCGCAAAATGTTCGCAATGCCCTACAGGCAGATAATATCCAGTTTTTTTCGCGAAAAAATCAAAAGCTCCTGAAAGCCAGCCAAAATACGTAAGTATCCCTTGGCAAGCAAATGACCGGAAAAATGGCGCAAAATGTTCACAATGCCCTACAGGCAGATAATATCCAGTTTTTTTCGCGAAAAAATCAAAAGCTCCTGAAAGCCAGGCAAAATACGTAAGTATCCCTTGGCAAGCAAATGACCGGAAAAATGGCGCAAAATGTTCGCAATGCCCTACAGGCAGATAATATCCAGTTTTTTCCGCGAAAAAATCAAAAGCTCCTGAAAGCCAGCCAAAATACGTAAGTATCCCTTGGCAAGCAAATGACCGCAAAAATGGCGCAAAATGTTCGCAATGCCCTACAGGCAGATAATATCCAGTTTTTTTCGCGAAAAAATCAAAAGCTCCTGAAAGCCAACCAAAATACGTAAGTATCCCTTGGCAAGCAAATGACCGCAAAAATGGCGCAACATGTTTGCAATGCCCTACAGGCAGATAATATCCAGTTTTTTCGGCGAAAAAAATCAAAAGCTCCTGAAAGCCAGCCAAAATACGTAAGTATCCCTTGGCAAGCAAATGACCGGACAAATGGCGCAAAATGTTCACAATGCCCTACAGGCAGAAAATATCCAGTTTTTTTCGCGAAAAAATCAAAAACTCCTGAAAGCCAGCCAAAATACGTAAGTATCCCTTGGCAAGCAAATGACCGGAAAAATGGCGCAAAATGTTCGCAATGCCCTACAGGCAGATAATATCCAGTTTTTTTCGCGAAAAAATCAAAAGCTCCTGAAAGCCAACCAAAATACGTAAGTATCCCTTGGCAAGCAAATGACCGCAAAAATGGCGCAACATGTTTGCAATGCCCTACAGGCAGATAATATCCAGTTTTTTCCGCGAAAAAATCAAAAGCTCCTGAAAGCCAGCCAAAATACGTAAGTATCCCTTGGCAAGCAAATGACCGCAAAAATGGCGCAAAATGTTCGCAATGCCCTACAGGCAGATAATATCCAGTTTTTTTCGCGTAAAAATCAAAAACTCCTGAAAGCCAGCCAAAATACGTAAGTATCCCTTGGCAAGCAAATGAACGGAAAATGGCGCAAAATGTTCGCAATGCCCTACAGGCAGATAATATCCAGTTTTTTTCGCGAAAAAGTCAAAAGCTGCTGAAAGCCAGCCAAAATACGTAAGTATCCCTTGGCAAGCAAATGACCGGAAAAATGGCGCAAAATGTTCGCAATGCCCTACAGGCAGATAATATCCAGTTTTTTTCGCGCAAAAATCAAAAGCTCCTGAAAGCCAGCCAAAATACGTAAGTATCCCTTGGCAAGCAAATGACCGCAAAAATGGCGCAAAATGTTCGCAATACCCTACAGGCAGATAATATCCAGTTTTTTCGCGAAAAAAATCAAAAGCTCCTGAAAGCCAGCCAAAATACGTAAGGATCCCTTGGCAAGCAAATGACCGGCAAAATGGCGCAAAATGTTCGCAATGCCCTACAGGCAGATAATATCCATTTTTTTTCGCGAAAAAATCAAAACCTCCTGAAAGCCAGCCAAAATACGTAAGTATCCCTTGGCAAGCAAATGACCGGAAAATGGCGCAAAATGTTCGCAATGCCCTACAGGCAGATAATATCCAGTTTTTTTCGCGAAAAAGTCAAAAGCTCCTGAAAGCCAGCCAAAATACGTAAGTATCCCTTGGGAAGCAAATGACCGCAAAAATGGCGCAAAATGTTCGCAATGCCCTACAGGCAGATAATATCCAGTTTTTTTCGCGAAAAAATCAAAACCTCCTGAAAGCCAGCCAAAATACGTAAGTATCCCTTGGCAAGCAAATGACCGCAAAAATGGCGCAAAATGTTCGCAATACCCTACAGGCAGATAATATCCAGTTTTTTCGGCGAAAAAAATCAAAAGCTCCTGAAAGCCAGCCAAAATACGTAAGTATCCCTTGGCAAGCAAATGACCGGAAAAAAGCGCAAAATGTTCGCAATGCCCTACAGGCAGTAAATATCCAGTTTTTTTCGCGAAAAAATCAAAAGCTCCTGAAAGCCAACCAAAATACGTAAGTATCCCTTGGCAAGCAAATGACCGCAAAAATGGCGCAACATGTTTGCAATGCCCTACAGGCAGATAATATCCAGTTTTTTCGGCGAAAAAAATCAAAAGCTCCTGAAAGCGAGCCAAAATACGTAAGGATGCCTTGGCAAGCAAATGACCGGAAAAATGGCGCAAAATGTTCGCAATGCCCTACAGGCAGATAATATCCAGTTTTTTCCGCGAAAAAATCAAAAGCTCCTGAAAGCCAGCCAAAATACGTAAGTATCCCTTGGCAAGCAAATGACCGCAAAAATGGCGCAAAATGTTCGCAATGCCCTACAGGCAGATAATATCCAGTTTTTTTCGCGAAAAAATCAAAAGCTCCTGAAAGCCAGCCAAAATACGTAAGTATCCCTTGGCAAGCAAATGACCGGAATAATGGCGCAAAATGTTCGCAATGCCCTACAGGCAGACAATATCCAGTTTTTTTCGCGAAAAAATCAAAAGCTCCTGAAAGCCAGCCAAAATACGTAAGTATCCCTTGGCAAGCAAATGACCGAAAAAATGGCGCAAAATGTTTGCAATGCCCTACAGGCAGATAATATCCAGTTTTTTCCGCGAAAAAATCAAAAGCTCCTGAAGGCCAGCCAAAATACGTAAGAATCCCTTGGCAAGCAAATGACCGGAATATGGCGCAAAATGTTCGCAATGCCCTACAGGCAGATAATATCCAGTTTTTTCGGCGAAAAAATCAAAAGCTCCTGAAAGCCAGCCAAAATACGTAAGTATCCCTTGGCAAGCAAATGACCGGAAAATGGCGCAAATTGTTCGCAATGCCCTACAGGCAGATAATATCCAGTTTTTTTCGCGGAAAAGTCAAAAGCTCCTGAAAGCCAGCCAAAATACGTAAGTATCCCTTGGCAAGCAAATGACCGCAAAAATGGCGCAAAATGTTCGCAATGCCCTACAGGCAGATAATATCCAGTTTTTTTCGCGAAAAAATCAAAAGCTCCTGAAAGCCAACCAAAATACGTAAGTATCCCTTGGCAAGCAAATGACCGCAAAAATGGCGCAACATGTTTGCAATGCCATACAGGCAGATAATATCCAGTTTTTTCGGCGAAAAAATCAAAAGCTCCTGAAGGCCAGCCAAAATACGTAAGTATCCCTTGGCAAGCAAATGACCGGAAAATGACGCAAAATGTTCGCAATGCCCTACAGGCAGATAATATGCAGTTTTTTTCGCGAAAAAGTCAAAAGCTCCTGAAAGCCAGCCAAAATACGTAAGTATCCCTTGGCAAGCAAATGACCGGAAAATGGCGCAAAATGTTCGCAATGCCCTACAGGCAGATAATATCCAGTTTTTTTCGCGAAAAAATCAAAAGCTCCTGAAAGCCAACCAAAATACGTAAGTATCCCTTGGCAAGCAAATGACCGCAAAAATGGCGCAACATGTTTGCAATGCCCTACAGGCAGATAATATCCAGTTTTTTCGGCGAAAAAAATCAATAGCTCCTGAAAGCCAGCCAAAATACGTAAGTATCCCTTGGCAAGCAAATGACCGCAAAAATGGCGCAAAATGTTCGCAATGCCCTACAGGCAGATAATATCCAGTTTTTTTCGCGAAAAAATCAAAAGCTCCTGAAAGCCAGCCAAAATACGTAAGTATCCCTTGGCAAGCAAATGACCGGAAAAATGGCGCAAAATGTTCACAATGCCCTACAGGCAGATAATATCCAGTTTTTTTCGCGAAAAAATCAAAAGCTCCTGAAAGCCAGGCAAAATACGTAAGTATCCCTTGGCAAGCAAATGACCGGAAAAATGGCGCAAAATGTTCGCAATGCCCTACAGGCAGATAATATCCAGTTTTTTCCGCGAAAAAATCAAAAGCTCCTGAAAGCCAGCCAAAATACGTAAGTATCCCTTGGCAAGCAAATGACCGCAAAAATGGCGCAAAATGTTCGCAATGCCCTACAGGCAGATAATATCCAGTTTTTTTCGCGAAAAAATCAAAAGCTCCTGAAAGCCAACCAAAATACGTAAGTATCCCTTGGCAAGCAAATGACCGCAAAAATGGCGCAACATGTTTGCAATGCCCTACAGGCAGATAATATCCAGTTTTTACGGCGAAAAAAATCAAAAGCTCCTGAAAGCCAGCCAAAATACGTAAGGATCCCTTGGCAAGCAAATGACCGGAAAAATGGCGCAAAATGTTCACAATGCCCTACAGGCAGAAAATATCCAGTTTTTTTCGCGAAAAAATCAAAAACTCCTGAAAGCCAGCCAAAATACGTAAGTATCCCTTGGCAAGCAAATGACCGGAAAAATGGCGCAAAATGTTCGCAATGCCCTACAGGCAGATAATATCCAGTTTTTTTCGCGAAAAAATCAAAAGCTCCTGAAAGCCAACCAAAATACGTAAGTATCCCTTGGCAAGCAAATGACCGCAAAAATGGCGCAACATGTTTGCAATGCCCTACAG
Source organism: Oxycera nigricornis (assembly GCA_963942545.1). NCBI lineage: Eukaryota > Metazoa > Arthropoda > Insecta > Diptera > Stratiomyidae > Oxycera > Oxycera nigricornis. The sequence goes on from OZ012660.1 coordinate 23,703,123, forward strand.
GCAGATAATATCCAGTTTTTTCCGCGAAAAAATCAAAAGCTCCTGAAAGCCAGCCAAAATACGTAAGTATCCCTTGGCAAGCAAATGACCGCAAAAATGGCGCAAAATGTTCGCAATGCCCTACAGGCAGATAATATCCAGTTTTTTTCGCGTAAAAATCAAAAACTCCTGAAAGCCAGCCAAAATACGTAAGTATCCCTTGGCAAGCAAATGAACGGAAAATGGCGCAAAATGTTCGCAATGCCCTACAGGCAGATAATATCCAGTTTTTTTCGCGAAAAAGTCAAAAGCTGCTGAAAGCCAGCCAAAATACGTAAGTATCCCTTGGCAAGCAAATGACCGCAAAAATGGCGCAAAATGTTCGCAATGCCCTACAGGCAGATAATATCCAGTTTTTTTCGCGCAAAAATCAAAAGCTCTTGAAAGCCAGCCAAAATACGTAAGTATCCCTTGGCAAGCAAATGACCGCAAAAATGGCGCAAAATGTTCGCAATACCCTACAGGCAGATAATATCCAGTTTTTTCGGCGAAAAAAATCAAAAGCTCCTGAAAGCCAGCCAAAATACGTAAGGATCCCTTGGCAAGCAAATGACCGGCAAAATGGCGCAAAATGTTCGCAATGCCCTACAGGCAGATAATATCCATTTTTTTCGCGAAAAAATCAAAACCTCCTGAAAGCCAGCCAAAATACGTAAGTATCCCTTGGCAAGCAAATGACCGGAAAATGGCGCAAAATGTTCGCAATGCCCTACAGGCAGATAATATCCAGTTTTTTTCGCGAAAAAGTCAAAAGCTCCTGAAAGCCAGCCAAAATACGTAAGTATCCCTTGGGAAGCAAATGACCGCAAAAATGGCGCAAAATGTTCGCAATGCCCTACAGGCAGATAATATCCAGTTTTTTTCGCGAAAAAATCAAAACCTCCTGAAAGCCAGCCAAAATACGTAAGTATCCCTTGGCAAGCAAATGACCGCAAAAATGGCGCAAAATGTTCGCAATACCCTACAGGCAGATAATATCCAGTTTTTTCGGCGAAAAAAATCAAAAGCTCCTGAAAGCCAGCCAAAATACGTAAGTATCCCTTGGCAAGCAAATGACCGGAAAAAAGCGCAAAATGTTCGCAATGCCCTACAGGCAGTAAATATCCAGTTTTTTTCGCGAAAAAATCAAAAGCTCCTGAAAGCCAACCAAAATACGTAAGTATCCCTTGGCAAGCAAATGACCGCAAAAATGGCGCAACATGTTTGCAATGCCCTACAGGCAGATAATATCCAGTTTTTTCGGCGAAAAAAATCAAAAGCTCCTGAAAGCGAGCCAAAATACGTAAGGATCCCTTGGCAAGCAAATGACCGGAAAAATGGCGCAAAATGTTCGCAATGCCCTACAGGCAGATAATATCCAGTTTTTTCCGCGAAAAAATCAAAAGCTCCTGAAAGCCAGCCAAAATACGTAAGTATCCCTTGGCAAGCAAATGACCGCAAAAATGGCGCAAAATGTTCGCAATGCCCTACAGGCAGATAATATCCAGTTTTTTTCGCGAAAAAATCAAAAGCTCCTGAAAGCCAGCCAAAATACGTAAGTATCCCTTGGCAAGCAAATGACCGGAATAATGGCGCAAAATGTTCGCAATGCCCTACAGGCAGACAATATCCAGTTTTTTTCGCGAAAAAATCAAAAGCTCCTGAAAGCCAGCCAAAATACGTAAGTATCCCTTGGCAAGCAAATGACCGAAAAAATGGCGCAAAATGTTTGCAATGCCCTACAGGCAGATAATATCCAGTTTTTTCCGCGAAAAAATCAAAAGCTCCTGAAGGCCAGCCAAAATACGTAAGAATCCCTTGGCAAGCAAATGACCGGAATATGGCGCAAAATGTTTGCAATGCCCTACAGGCAGATAATATCCAGTTTTTTTCGCGAAAAAATCAAAAGCTCCTGAAAGCCAGCCAAAATACGTAAGTATCCCTTGGCAAGCAAATGACCGAAAAAATGGCGCAAAATGTTTGCAATGCCCTACAGGCAGATAATATCCAGTTTTTTCCGCGAAAAAATCAAAAGCTCCTGAAGGCCAGCCAAAATACGTAAGTATCCCTTGGCAAGCAAATGACCGGAAAATGGCGCAAAATGTTCGCAATGCCCTACAGGCAGATAATATCCAGTTTTTTTCGTGAAAAAGTCAAAAGCTCCTGAAAGCCAGCCAAAATACGTAAGTATCCCTTGGCAAGCAAATGACCGGAAAATGGCGCAAAATGTTCGCAATGCCCTACAGGCAGATAATATCCAGTTTTTTTCGCGAAAAAGTCAAAAGCTCCTGAAAGCCAGCCAAAATACGTAAGTATCCCTTGGCAAGCAAATGACCGCAAAAATGGCGCAAAATGTTCGCAATGCCCTACAGGCAGATAATATCCAGTTTTTTTCGCGAAAAAATCAAAAGCTCCTGAAAGCCAACCAAAATACGTAAGGATCCCTTGGCAAGCAAATGACCGCAAAAATGGCGCAACATGTTTGCAATGCCCTACAGGCAGATAATATCCAGTTTTTTCGGCGAAAAAAATCAAAAGCTCCTGAAAGCCAGCCAAAATACGTAAGGATCCCTTGGCAAGCAAATGACCGGAAAAATGGCGCAAAATGTTCACAATGCCCTACAGGCAGATAATATCCAGTTTTTTTCGCGAAAAAATCAAAAACTCCTGAAAGCCAGCCAAAATACGTAAGTATCCCTTGGCAAGCAAATGACCGGAAAAATGGCGCAAAATGTTCGCAATGCCCTACAGGCAGATAATATCCAGTTTTTTTTCGCGAAAAAGTCAAAAGCTCCTGAAAGCCAGCCAAAATACGTAAGTATCCCTTGGCAAGCAAATGACCGGAAAATGGCGCAAAATGTTCGCAATGCCCTACAGGCAGATAATATCCAGTTTGTTCCGAGAAAAAGTCGAAAGCTCCTGAAAGCCAGCCAAAATACGTAAGTATCCCTTGGCAAGCAAATGACCGCAAAAATGGCGCAAAATGTTCGCAATGCCCTACAGGCAGATAATATCCAGTTTTTTTCGCGAAAAAATCAAAAGCTCCTGAAAGCCAACCAAAATACGTAAGTATCCCTTGGCAAGCAAATGACCGCAAAAATGGCGCAAAATGTTCGCAATGCCCTACAGGCAGATAATATCCAGTTTTTTTCGCGAAAAAGTCAAAAGCTCTTGAAAGCCAGCCAAAATACGTAAGTATCCCTTGGCAAGCAAATGACCGGAAAAATGGCGCAAAATGTTCGCAATGCCCTACAGGCAGATAATATCCAGTTTTTTTCGCGAAAAAATCAAAAGCTCCTGAAAGCCAACCAAAATACGTAAGTATCCCTTGGCAAGCAAATGACCGCAAAAATGGCGCAACATGTTTGCAATGCCCTACAGGCAGATAATATCCAGTTTTTTCGGCGAAAAAATCAAAAGCTCCTGAAGGCCAGCCAAAATACGTAAGTATCCCTTGGCAAGCAAATGACCGCAAAAATGGCGCAAAATGTTCGCAATGCCCTACAGGCAGATAATATCCAGTTTTTTTCGCGAAAAAATCAAAAGCTCCTGAAAGCCAGCCAAAATACGTAAGTATCCCTTGGCAAGCAAATGACCGGAAAATGGCGCAAAATGTTCGCAATGCCCTACAGGCAGATAATATCCAGTTTTTTTCGCGAAAAAGTCAAAAGCTCCTGAAAGCCAGCCAAAATACGTAAGTATCCCTTGGCAAGCAAATGACCGGAAAATGGCGCAAAATGTTCGCAATGCCCTACAGGCAGATAATATCCAGTTTTTTTTCGCGAAAAAATCAAAAGCTCCTGAAAGCCAACCAAAATACGTAAGTATCCCTTGGCAAGCAAATGACCGCAAAAATGGCGCAACATGTTCGCAATGCCCTACAGGCAGATAATATCCAGTTTTTTTCGCGAAAAAATCAAAACCTCCTGAAAGCCAGCCAAAATACGTAAGTATCCCTTGGCAAGCAAATGACCGCAAAAATGGCGCAAAATGTTCGCAATACCCTACAGGCAGATAATATCCAGTTTTTTCGGCGAAAAAAATCAAAAGCTCCTGAAAGCCAGCCAAAATACGTAAGTATCCCTTGGCAAGCAAATGACCGGAAAAAAGCGCAAAATGTTCGCAATGCCCTACAGGCAGTAAATATCCAGTTTTTTTCGCGAAAAAATCAAAAGCTCCTGAAAGCCAACCAAAATACGTAAGTATCCCTTGGCAAGCAAATGACCGCAAAAATGGCGCAACATGTTTGCAATGCCCTACAGGCAGATAATATCCAGTTTTTTCGGCGAAAAAAATCAAAAGCTCCTGAAAGCGAGCCAAAATACGTAAGGATCCCTTGGCAAGCAAATGACCGGAAAAATGGCGCAAAATGTTCGCAATGCCCTACAGGCAGATAATATCCAGTTTTTTCCGCGAAAAAATCAAAAGCTCCTGAAAGCCAGCCAAAATACGTAAGTATCCCTTGGCAAGCAAATGACCGCAAAAATGGCGCAAAATGTTCGCAATGCCCTACAGGCAGATAATATCCAGTTTTTTTCGCGAAAAAATCAAAAGCTCCTGAAAGCCAGCCAAAATACGTAAGTATCCCTTGGCAAGCAAATGACCGGAATAATGGCGCAAAATGTTCGCAATGCCCTACAGGCAGACAATATCCAGTTTTTTTCGCGAAAAAATCAAAAGCTCCTGAAAGCCAGCCAAAATACGTAAGTATCCCTTGGCAAGCAAATGACCGAAAAAATGGCGCAAAATGTTTGCAATGCCCTACAGGCAGATAATATCCAGTTTTTTCCGCGAAAAAATCAAAAGCTCCTGAAGGCCAGCCAAAATACGTAAGAATCCCTTGGCAAGCAAATGACCGGAATATGGCGCAAAATGTTTGCAATGCCCTACAGGCAGATAATATCCAGTTTTTTCCGCGAAAAAATCAAAAGCTCCTGAAGGCCAGCCAAAATACGTAAGAATCCCTTGGCAAGCAAATGACCGGAATATGGCGCAAAATGTTTACAATGCCCTACAGGCAGATAATATCCAGTTTTTTCCGCGAAAAAATCAAAAGCTCCTGAAGGCCAGCCAAAATACGTAAGTATCCCTTGGCAAGCAAATGACCGGAAAATGGCGCAAAATGTTCGCAATGCCCTACAGGCAGATAATATCCAGTTTTTTTCGCGAAAAAGTCAAAAGCTCCTGAAAGCCAGCCAAAATACGTAAGTATCCCTTGGCAAGCAAATGACCGGAAAATGGCGCAAAATGTTCGCAATGCCCTACAGGCAGATAATATCCAGTTTTTTTCGCGAAAAAGTCAAAAGCTCCTGAAAGCCAGCCAAAATACGTAAGTATCCCTTGGCAAGCAAATGACCGCAAAAATGGCGCAAAATGTTCGCAATGCCCTACAGGCAGATAATATCCAGTTTTTTTCGCGAAAAAATCAAAAGCTCCTGAAAGCCAACCAAAATACGTGAGGATCCCTTGGCAAGCAAATGACCGCAAAAATGGCGCAACATGTTTGCAATGCCCTACAGGCAGATAATATCCAGTTTTTTCGGCGAAAAAAATCAAAAGCTCCTGAAAGCCAGCCAAAATACGTAAGGATCCCTTGGCAAGCAAATGACCGGAAAAATGGCGCAAAATGTTCACAATGCCCTACAGGCAGATAATATCCAGTTTTTTTCGCGAAAAAATCAGAAACTCCTGAAAGCCAGCCAAAATACGTAAGTATCCCTTGGCAAGCAAATGACCGGAAAAATGGCGCAAAATGTTCGCAATGCCCTACAGGCAGATAATATCCAGTTTTTTTCGCGAAAAAATCAAAAGCTCCTGAAAGCCAGCCAAAATACGTAAGTATCCCTTGGCAAGCAAATGACCGGAAAATGGCGCAAAATGTTCGCAATGCCCTACAGGCAGATAATATCCAGTTTGTTCCGCGAAAAAATCAAAAGCTCCTGAAAGCCAGCCAAAATACGTAAGTATCCCTTGGCAAGCAAATGACCGCAAAAATGGCGCAAAATGTTCGCAATGCCCTACAGGCAGATAATATCCAGTTTTTTTCGCGAAAAAATCAAAAGCTCCTGAAAGCCAACCAAAATACGTAAGTATCCCTTGGCAAGCAAATGACCGCAAAAATGGCGCAAAATGTTCGCAATGCCCTACAGGCAGATAATATCCAGTTTTTTTCGCGAAAAAGTCAAAAGCTCTTGAAAGCCAGCCAAAATACGTAAGTATCCCTTGGCAAGCAAATGACCGCAAAATGGCGCAAAATGTTCGCAATGCCCTACAGGCAGATAATATCCAGTTTTTTTCGCGAAAAAGTCAAAAGCTCCTGAAAGCCAGCCAAAATACGTAAGTATCCCTTGGCAAGCAAATGACCGGAAAATGGCGCAAAATGTTCGCAATGCCCTACAGGCAGATAATATCCAGTTTTTTTTCGCGAAAAAATCAAAAGCTCCTGAAAGCCAACCAAAATACGTAAGTATCCCTTGGCAAGCAAATGACCGCAAAAATGGCGCAACATGTTTGCAATGCCCTACAGGCAGATAATATCCAGTTTTTTCGGCGAAAAAATCAAAACTCCTGAAGGCCAGCCAAAATACGTAAGTATCCCTTGGCAAGCAAATGACCGGAAAATGGCGCAAAATGTTCGCAATGCCCTACAGGCAGATAATATCCAGTTTTTTTCGCGAAAAAGTCAAAAGCTCCTGAAAGCCAGCCAAAATACGTAATTATTCCTTGGCAAGCAAATGACCGGAAAATGGCGCAAAATGTTCGCAATGTCCTACAGGCAGATAATATCCAGTTTTTTTCGCGAAAAAATCAAAAGCTCCTGAAAGCCAACCAAAATACGTAAGTATCCCTTGGCAAGCAAATGACCGCAAAAATGGCGCAACATGTTTGCAATGCCCTACAGGCAGATAATATCCAGTTTTTTCGGCGAAAAAATCAAAAGCTCCTGAAAGCCAGCCAAAATACGTAAGTATCCCTTGGCAAGCAAATGACCGGAAAATGGCGCAAAATGTTCGCAATGCCCTACAGGCAGATAATATCCAGATTTTTTCGCGGAAAAGTCAAAAGCTCCTGAAAGCCAGCCAAAATACGTAAGTATCCCTTGGCAAGCAAATGACCGCAAAAATGGCGCAAAATGTTCGCAATGCCCTACAGGCAGATAATATCCAGTTTTTTTCGCGAAAAAATCAAAAGCTCCTGAAAGCCAACCAAAATACGTAAGTATCCCTTGGCAAGCAAATGACCGCAAAAATGGCGCAACATGTTTGCAATGCCATACAGGCAGATAATATCCAGTTTTTTCGGCGAAAAAATCAAAAGCTCCTGAAGGCCAGCCAAAATACGTAAGTATCCCTTGGCAAGCAAATGACCGGAAAATGGCGCAAAATGTTCGCAATGCCCTACAGGCAGATAATATCCAGTTTTTTTCGCGAAAAAGTCAAAAGCTCCTGAAAGCCAGCCAAAATACGTAAGTATCCCTTGGCAAGCAAATGACCGGAAAATGGCGCAAAATGTTCGCAATGCCCTACAGGCAGATAATATCCAGTTTTTTTCGCGAAAAAATCAAAAGCTCCTGAAAGCCAACCAAAATACGTAAGTATCCCTTGGCAAACAAATGACCGCAAAAATGGCGCAACATGTTTGCAATGCCCTACAGGCAGCTAATATCCAGTTTTTTCGGCGAAAAAAATCAATAGCTCCTGAAAGCCAGCCAAAATACGTAAGTATCCCTTGGCAAGCAAATGACCGCAAAAATGGCGCAACATGTTTGCAATGCCCTACAGGCAGATAATATCCAGTTTTTTCGGCGAAAAAAATCAAAAGCTCCTGAAAGCCAGCCAAAATACGTAAGGATCCCTTGGCAAGCAAATGACCGGAAAAATGGCGCAAAATGTTCGCAATGCCCTACAGGCAGATAATATCCAGTTTTTTTCGCGTAAAAATCAAAAACTCCTGAAAGCCAGCCAAAATACGTAAGTATCCCTTGGCAAGCAAATGAACGGAAAATGGCGCAAAATGTTCGCAATGCCCTACAGGCAGATAATATCCAGTTTTTTTCGCGAAAAAGTCAAAAGCTCCTCAAAGCCAGCCAAAATACGTAAGTATCCCTTGGCAAGCAAATGACCGGAAAATGGCGCAAAATGTTCGCAATGCCCTACAGGCAGATAATATCCAGTTTTTTTCGCGAAAAAGTCAAAAGCTCCTGAAAGCCAGCCAAAATACGTAAGTATCCCTTGGGAAGCAAATGACCGCAAAAATGGCGCAAAATGTTCGCAATGCCCTACAGGCAGATAATATCCAGTTTTTTTTCGCGAAAAAATCAAAACCTCCTGAAAGCCAGCCAAAATACGTAAGTATCCCTTGCAAGCAAATGACCGCAAAAATGGCGCAAAATGTTCACAATGCCCTACAGGCAGATAATATCCAGTTTTTTTCGCGAAAAAATCAAAAGCTCCTGAAAGCCAGGCAAAATACGTAAGTATCCCTTGGCAAGCAAATGACCGGAAAAATGGCGCAAAATGTTCGCAATGCCCTACAGGCAGATAATATCCAGTTTTTTCCGCGAAAAAATCAAAAGCTCCTGAAAGCCAGCCAAAATACGTAAGTATCCCTTGGCAAGCAAATGACCGCAAAAATGGCGCAAAATGTTCGCAATGCCCTACAGGCAGATAATATCCAGTTTTTTTCGCGAAAAAATCAAAAGCTCCTGAAAGCCAACCAAAATACGTAAGTATCCCTTGGCAAGCAAATGACCGCAAAAATGGCGCAACATGTTTGCAATGCCCTACAGGCAGATAATATCCAGTTTTTTCGGCGAAAAAAATCAAAAGCTCCTGAAAGCCAGCCAAAATACGTAAGGATCCCTTGGCAAGCAAATGACCGGAAAAATGGCGCAAAATGTTCACAATGCCCTACAGGCAGAAAATATCCAGTTTTTTTCGCGAAAAAATCAAAAACTCCTGAAAGCCAGCCAAAATACGTAAGTATCCCTTGGGAAGCAAATGACCGGAAAAATGGCGCAAAATGTTCGCAATGCCCTACAGGCAGATAATATCCAGTTTTTTTCGCGAAAAAATCAAAAGCTCCTGAAAGCCAACCAAAATACGTAAGTATCCCTTGGCAAGCAAATGACCGCAAAAATGGCGCAACATGTTTGCAATGCCCTACAGGCAGATAATATCCAGTTTTTTCCGCGAAAAAATCAAAAGCTCCTGAAAGCCAGCCAAAATACGTAAGTATCCCTTGGCAAGCAAATGACCGCAAAAATGGCGCAAAATGTTCGCAATGCCCTACAGGCAGATAATATCCAGTTTTTTTCGCGAAAAAATCAAAAGCTCCTGAAAGCCAACCAAAATACGTAAGTATCCCTTGGCAAGCAAATGACCGCAAAAATGGCGCAACATGTTTGCAATGCCCTACAGGCAGATAATATCCAGTTTTTTCGGCGAAAAAAATCAAAAGCTCCTGAAAGCCAGCCAAAATACGTAAGGATCCCTTGGCAAGCAAATGACCGGAAAAATGGCGCAAAATGTTCGCAATGCCCTACAGGCAGATAATATCCAGTTTTTTTCGCGTAAAAATCAAAAACTCCTGAAAGCCAGCCAAAATACGTAAGTATCCCTTGGCAAGCAAATGAACGGAAAATGGCGCAAAATGTTCGCAATGCCCTACAGGCAGATAATATCCAGTTTTTTTCGCGAAAAAGTCAAAAGCTCCTGAAAGCCAGCCAAAATACGTAAGTATCCCTTGGCAAGCAAATGACCGGAAAATGGCGCAAAATGTTCGCAATGCCCTACAGGCAGATAATATCCAGTTTTTTTCGCGAAAAAGTCAAAAGCTCCTGAAAGCCAGCCAAAATACGTAAGTATCCCTTGGGAAGCAAATGACCGCAAAAATGGCGCAAAATGTTCGCAATGCCCTACAGGCAGATAATATCCAGTTTTTTTTCGCGAAAAAATCAAAACCTCCTGAAAGCCAGCCAAAATACGTAAGTATCCCTTGGCAAGCAAATGACCGCAAAAATGGCGCAAAATGTTCGCAATACCCTACAGGCAGATAATATCCAGTTTTTTCGGCGAAAAAAATCAAAAGCTCCTGAAAGCCAGCCAAAATACGTAAGTATCCCTTGGCAAGCAAATGACCGGAAAAATGGCGCAAAATGTTCGCAATGCCCTACAGGCAGTAAATATCCAGTTTTTTTCGCGAAAAAATCAAAAGCTCCTGAAAGCCAACCAAAATACGTAAGTATCCCTTGGCAAGCAAATGACCGCAAAAATGGCGCAACATGTTTGCAATGCCCTACAGGCAGATAATATCCAGTTTTTTCGGCGAAAAAAATCAAAAGCTCCTGAAAGCGAGCCAAAATACGTAAGGATCCCTTGGCAAGCAAATGACCGGAAAAATGGCGCAAAATGTTCGCAATGCCCTACAGGCAGATAATATCCAGTTTTTTCCGCGAAAAAATCAAAAGCTCCTGAAAGCCAGCCAAAATACGTAAGTATCCCTTGGCAAGCAAATGACCGCAAAAATGGCGCAAAATGTTCGCAATGCCCTACAGGCAGATAATATCCAGTTTTTTTCGCGAAAAAATCAAAAGCTCCTGAAAGCCAGCCAAAATACGTAAGTATCCCTTGGCAAGCAAATGACCGGAATAATGGCGCAAAATGTTCGCAATGCCCTACAGGCAGAAAATATCCAGTTTTTTTCGCGAAAAAATCAAAAACTCCTGAAAGCCAGCCAAAATACGTAAGTATCCCTTGGGAAGCAAATGACCGGAAAAATGGCGCAAAATGTTCGCAATGCCCTACAGGCAGATAATATCCAGTTTTTTTCGCGAAAAAATCAAAAGCTCCTGAAAGCCAACCAAAATACGTAAGTATCCCTTGGCAAGCAAATGACCGCAAAAATGGCGCAACATGTTTGCAATGCCCTACAGGCAGATAATATCCAGTTTTTTCCGCGAAAAAATCAAAAGCTCCTGAAAGCCAGCCAAAATACGTAAGTATCCCTTGGCAAGCAAATGACCGCAAAAATGGCGCAAAATGTTCGCAATGCCCTACAGGCAGATAATATCCAGTTTTTTTCGCGAAAAAATCAAAAGCTCCTGAAAGCCAACCAAAATACGTAAGTATCCCTTGGCAAGCAAATGACCGCAAAAATGGCGCAACATGTTTGCAATGCCCTACAGGCAGATAATATCCAGTTTTTTCGGCGAAAAAAATCAAAAGCTCCTGAAAGCCAGCCAAAATACGTAAGGATCCCTTGGCAAGCAAATGACCGGAAAAATGGCGCAAAATGTTCGCAATGCCCTACAGGCAGATAATATCCAGTTTTTTTCGCGTAAAAATCAAAAACTCCTGAAAGCCAGCCAAAATACGTAAGTATCCCTTGGCAAGCAAATGAACGGAAAATGGCGCAAAATGTTCGCAATGCCCTACAGGCAGATAATATCCAGTTTTTTTCGCGAAAAAGTCAAAAGCTCCTGAAAGCCAGCCAAAATACGTAAGTATCCCTTGGCAAGCAAATGACCGGAAAATGGCGCAAAATGTTCGCAATGCCCTACAGGCAGATAATATCCAGTTTTTTTCGCGAAAAAGTCAAAAGCTCCTGAAAGCCAGCCAAAATACGTAAGTATCCCTTGGGAAGCAAATGACCGCAAAAATGGCGCAAAATGTTCGCAATGCCCTACAGGCAGATAATATCCAGTTTTTTTCCGCGAAAAAATCAAAAGCTCCTGAAAGCCAGCCAAAATACGTAAGTATCCCTTGGCAAGCAAATGACCGCAAAAATGGCGCAAAATGTTCGCAATGCCCTACAGGCAGATAATATCCAGTTTTTTTCGCGAAAAAATCAAAAGCTCCTGAAAGCCAACCAAAATACGTAAGTATCCCTTGGCAAGCAAATGACCGCAAAAATGGCGCAACATGTTTGCAATGCCCTACAGGCAGATAATATCCAGTTTTTTCGGCGAAAAAAATCAAAAGCTCCTGAAAGCCAGCCAAAATACGTAAGGATCCCTTGGCAAGCAAATGACCGGAAAAATGGCGCAAAATGTTCGCAATGCCCTACAGGCAGATAATATCCAGTTTTTTTCGCGTAAAAATCAAAAACTCCTGAAAGCCAGCCAAAATACGTAAGTATCCCTTGGCAAGCAAATGAACGGAAAATGGCGCAAAATGTTCGCAATGCCCTACAGGCAGATAATATCCAGTTTTTTTCGCGAAAAAGTCAAAAGCTCCTGAAAGCCAGCCAAAATACGTAAGTATCCCTTGGCAAGCAAATGACCGGAAAATGGCGCAAAATGTTCGCAATGCCCTACAGGCAGATAATATCCAGTTTTTTTCGCGAAAAAGTCAAAAGCTCCTGAAAGCCAGCCAAAATACGTAAGTATCCCTTGGGAAGCAAATGACCGCAAAAATGGCGCAAAATGTTCGCAATGCCCTACAGGCAGATAATATCCAGTTTTTTTTCGCGAAAAAATCAAAACCTCCTGAAAGCCAGCCAAAATACGTAAGTATCCCTTGGCAAGCAAATGACCGCAAAAATGGCGCAAAATGTTCGCAATACCCTACAGGCAGATAATATCCAGTTTTTTCGGCGAAAAAAATCAAAAGCTCCTGAAAGCCAGCCAAAATACGTAAGTATCCCTTGGCAAGCAAATGACCGGAAAAATGGCGCAAAATGTTCGCAATGCCCTACAGGCAGTAAATATCCAGTTTTTTTCGCGAAAAAATCAAAAGCTCCTGAAAGCCAACCAAAATACGTAAGTATCCCTTGGCAAGCAAATGACCGCAAAAATGGCGCAACATGTTTGCAATGCCCTACAGGCAGATAATATCCAGTTTTTTCGGCGAAAAAAATCAAAAGCTCCTGAAAGCGAGCCAAAATACGTAAGGATCCCTTGGCAAGCAAATGACCGGAAAAATGGCGCAAAATGTTCGCAATGCCCTACAGGCAGATAATATCCAGTTTTTTCCGCGAAAAAATCAAAAGCTCCTGAAAGCCAGCCAAAATACGTAAGTATCCCTTGGCAAGCAAATGACCGCAAAAATGGCGCAAAATGTTCGCAATGCCCTACAGGCAGATAATATCCAGTTTTTTTCGCGAAAAAATCAAAAGCTCCTGAAAGCCAGCCAAAATACGTAAGTATCCCTTGGCAAGCAAATGACCGGAATAATGGCGCAAAATGTTCGCAATGCCCTACAGGCAGATAATATCCAGTTTTTTTCGCGAAAAAATCAAAAGCTCCTGAAAGCCAGCCAAAATACGTAAGTATCCCTTGGCAAGCAAATGACCGAAAAAATGGCGCAAAATGTTTGCAATGCCCTACAGGCAGATAATATCCAGTTTTTTCCGCGAAAAAATCAAAAGCTCCTGAAGGCCAGCCAAAATACGTAAGTATCCCTTGGCAAGCAAATGACCGGAATATGGCGCAAAATGTTTGCAATGCCCTACAGGCAGATAATATCCAGTTTTTTTCGCGAAAAAATCAAAAGCTCCTGAAAGCCAGCCAAAATACGTAAGTATCCTTTGGCAAGCAAATGACCGAAAAAATGGCGCAAAATGTTTGCAATGCCCTACAGGCATATAATATCCAGTTTTTTCCGCGAAAAAATCAAAAGCTCCTGAAGGCCAGCCAAAATACGTAAGTATCCCTTGGCAAGCAAATGACCGGAAAATGGCGCAAAATGTTCGCAATGTCCTACAGGCAGATAATATCCAGTTTTTTTCGCGAAAAAGTCAAAAGCTCCTGAAAGCCAGCCAAAATACGTAAGTATCCCTTGGCAAGCAAATGACCGGAAAATGGCGCAAAATGTTCGCAATGCCCTACAGGCAGATAATATCCAGTTTTTTTCGCGAAAAAGTCAAAAGCTCCTGAAAGCCAGCCAAAATACGTAAGTATCCCTTGGCAAGCAAATGACCGCAAAAATGGCGCAAAATGTTCGCAATGCCCTACAGGCAGATAATATCCAGTTTTTTTCGCGAAAAAATCAAAAGCTCCTGAAAGCCAACCAAAATACGTAAGGATCCCTTGGCAAGCAAATGACCGCAAAAATGGCGCAACATGTTTGCAATGCCCTACAGGCAGATAATATCCAGTTTTTTCGGCGAAAAAAATCAAAAGCTCCTGAAAGCCAGCCAAAATACGTAAGGATCCCTTGGCAAGCAAATGACCGGAAAAATGGCGCAAAATGTTCACAATGCCCTACAGGCAGATAATATCCAGTTTTTTTCGCGAAAAAATCAAAAACTCCTGAAAGCCAGCCAAAATACGTAAGTATCCCTTGGCAAGCAAATGACCGGAAAAATGGCGCAAAATGTTCGCAATGCCCTACAGGCAGATAATATCCAGTTTTTTTTCGCGAAAAAGTCAAAAGCTCCTGAAAGCCAGCCAAAATACGTAAGTATCCCTTGGCAAGCAAATGACCGGAAAATGGCGCAAAATGTTCGCAATGCCCTACAGGCAGATAATATCCAGTTTGTTCCGAGAAAAAGTCGAAAGCTCCTGAAAGCCAGCCAAAATACGTAAGTATCCCTTGGCAAGCAAATGACCGCAAAAATGGCGCAAAATGTTCGCAATGCCCTACAGGCAGATAATATCCAGTTTTTTTCGCGAAAAAATCAAAAGCTCCTGAAAGCCAACCAAAATACGTAAGTATCCCTTGGCAAGCAAATGACCGCAAAAATGGCGCAAAATGTTCGCAATGCCCTACAGGCAGATAATATCCAGTTTTTTTTGCGAAAAAATCAAAAGCTCCTGAAAGCCAGCCAAAATACGTAAGTATCCATTGGCAAGCAAATGACCGGAAAAATGGCGCAAAATGTTCGCAATGCCCTACAGGCAGATAATATCCAGTTTTTTTCGCGAAAAAATCAAAAGCTCCTGAAAGCCAACCAAAATACGTAAGTATCCCTTGGCAAGCAAATGACCGCAAAAATGGCGCAACATGTTTGCAATGCCCTACAGGCAGATAATATCCAGTTTTTTCGGCGAAAAAATCAAAAGCTCCTGAAGGCCAGCCAAAATACGTAAGTATCCCTTGGCAAGCAAATGACCGGAAAATGGCGCAAAATGTTCGCAATGCCCTACAGGCAGATAATATCCAGTTTTTTTCGCGAAAAAGTCAAAAGCTCCTGAAAGCCAGCCAAAATACGTAAGTATCCCTTGGCAAGCAAATGACCGGAAAATGGCGCAAAATGTTCGCAATGCCCTACAGGCAGATAATATCCAGTTTTTTTTGCGAAAAAATCAAAAGCTCCTGAAAGCCAGCCAAAATACGTAAGTATCCATTGGCAAGCAAATGACCGGAAAAATGGCGCAAAATGTTCGCAATGCCCTACAGGCAGATAATATCCAGTTTTTTTCGCGAAAAAATCAAAAGCTCCTGAAAGCCAACCAAAATACGTAAGTATCCCTTGGCAAGCAAATGACCGCAAAAATGGCGCAACATGTTTGCAATGCCCTACAGGCAGATAATATCCAGTTTTTTTCGCGAAAAAATCAAAAGCTCCTGAAAGCCAACCAAAATACGTAAGTATCCCTTGGCAAGCAAATGACCGCAAAAATGGCGCAACATGTTTGCAATGCCCTACAGGCAGATAATATCCAGTTTTTTCGGCGAAAAAATCAAAAGCTCCTGAAGGCCAGCCAAAATACGTAAGTATCCCTTGGCAAGCAAATGACCGGAAAATGGCGCAAAATGTTCGCAATGCCCTACAGGCAGATAATATCCAGTTTTTTTCGCGAAAAAGTCAAAAGCTCCTGAAAGCCAGCCAAAATACGTAAGTATCCCTTGGCAAGCAAATGACCGGAAAATGGCGCAAAATGTTCGCAATGCCCTACAGGCAGATAATATCCAGTTTTTTTCGCGAAAAAATCAAAAGCTCCTGAAAGCCAACCAAAATACGTAAGTATCCCTTGGCAAGCAAATGACCGGAAAAATGGCGCAAAATGTTCGCAATGCCCTACAGGCAGATAATATCCAGTTTTTTTCGCGAAAAAATCAAAAGCTCCTGAAAGCCAACCAAAATACGTAAGTATCCCTTGGCAAGCAAATGACCGCAAAAATGGCGCAACATGTTTGCAATGCCCTACAGGCAGATAATATCCAGTTTTTTCCGCGAAAAAATCAAAAGCTCCTGAAAGCCAGCCAAAATACGTAAGTATCCCTTGGCAAGCAAATGACCGCAAAAATGGCGCAAAATGTTCGCAATGCCCTACAGGCAGATAATATCCAGTTTTTTTCGCGAAAAAATCAAAAGCTCCTGAAAGCCAACCAAAATACGTAAGTATCCCTTGGCAAGCAAATGACCGCAAAAATGGCGCAACATGTTTGCAATGCCCTACAGGCAGATAATATCCAGTTTTTTCGGCGAAAAAAATCAAAAGCTCCTGAAAGCCAGCCAAAATACGTAAGGATCCCTTGGCAAGCAAATGACCGGAAAAATGGCGCAAAATGTTCGCAATGCCCTACAGGCAGATAATATCCAGTTTTTTTCGCGAAAAAATCAAAAACTCCTGAAAGCCAGCCAAAATACGTAAGTATCCCTTGGCAAGCAAATGACCGGAAAATGGCGCAAAATGTTCGCAATGCCCTACAGGCAGATAATATCCAGTTTTTTTCGCGAAAAAGTCAAAAGCTCCTGAAAGCCAGCCAAAATACGTAAGTATCCCTTGGGAAGCAAATGACCGCAAAAATGGCGCAAAATGTTCGCAATGCCCTACAGGCAGATAATATCCAGTTTTTTTCGCGAAAAAATCAAAAGCTCCTGAAAGCCAGCCAAAATACGTAAGTATCCCTTGGCAAGCAAATGACCGCAAAAATGGCGCAAAATGTTCGCAATACCCTACAGGCAGATAATATCCAGTTTTTTCGGCGAAAAAAATCAAAAGCTCCTGAAAGCCAGCCAAAATACGTAAGTATCCCTTGGCAAGCGAATGACCGCAAAAATGGCGCAAAATGTTCGCAATGCCCTACAGGCAGATAATATCCAGTTTTTTTCGCGAAAAAATCAAAAGCTCCTGAAAGCCAGCCAAAATACGTAAGTATCCCTTGGCAAGCAAATGACCGGAATAATGGCGCAAAATGTTCGCAATGCCCTAGAGGCAGATAATATCCAGTTTTTTCCGCGAAAAAATCAAAAGCTCCTGAAAGCCAGCCAAAATACGTAAGTATCCCTTGGCAAGCAAATGACCGAAAAAATGGCGCAAAATGTTTGCAATGCCCTACAGGCAGATAATATCCAGTTTTTTCCGCGAAAAAATCAAAAGCTCCTGAAGGCCAGCCAAAATACGTAAGTATCCCTTGGCAAGCAAATGACCGGAATATGGCGCAAAATGTTCGCAATGCCCTACAGGCAGATAATATCCAGTTTTTTTCGCGAAAAAATCAAAAGCTCCTGAAAGCCAACCAAAATACGTGTATCCCTTGGAATGCAAATGACCGCAAAAATGGCGCAACATGTTTGCAATGCCCTACAGGCAGATAATATCCAGTTTTTTCGGCGAAAAAATCAAAAGCTCCTGAAGGCCAGCCAAAATACGTAAGTATCCCTTGGCAAGCAAATGACCGGAAAATGGCGCAAAATGTTCGCAATGCCCTACAGGCAGATAATATCCAGTTTTTTTCGCGAAAAAGTCAAAAGCTCCTGAAAGCCAGCCAAAATACGTAAGTATCCCTTGGCAAGCAAATGACCGGAAAATGGCGCAAAATGTTCGCAATGCCCTACAGGCAGATAATATCCAGTTTTTTCGCGAAAAAGTCAAAAGCTCCTGAAAGCCAGCCAAAATACGTAAGTATCCCTTGGCAAGCAAATGACCGGAAAATTGCGCAAAATGTTCGCAATGCCCTACAGGCAGATAATATCCAGTTTTTTCGGCGAAAAAATCAAAAGCTCCTGAAGGCCAGCCAAAATACGTAAGTATCCCTTGGCAAGCAAATGACCGGAAAATGGCGCAAAATGTTCGCAATGCCCTACAGGCAGATAATATCCAGTTTTTTTCGCGAAAAAGTCAAAAGCTCCTGAAAGCCAGCCAAAATACGTAAGTATCCCTTGGCAAGCAAATGACCGCAAAAATGGCGCAACATGTTTGCAATGCCCTACAGGCAGATAATATCCAGTTTTTTCGGCGAAAAAAATCAAAAGCTCCTGAAAGCCAGCCAAAATACGTAAGGATCCCTTGGCAAGCAAATGACCGGAAAAATGGCGCAAAATGTTCGCAATGCCCTACAGGCAGATAATATCCAGTTTTTTCGGCGAAAAAATCAAAAGCTCCTGAAGGCCAGCCAAAATACGTAAGTATCCCTTGGCAAGCAAATGACCGGAAAATGGCGCAAAATGTTCGCAATGCCCTACAGGCAGATAATATCCAGTTTTTTTCGCGAAAAAGTCAAAAGCTCCTGAAAGCCAGCCAAAATACGTAAGTATCCCTTGGCAAGCAAATGACCGGAAAATGGCGCAAAATGTTCGCAATGCCCTACAGGCAGATAATATCCAGTTTTTTTCGCGAAAAAGTCAAAAGCTCCTGAAAGCCAGCCAAAATACGTAAGTATCCCTTGGCAAGCAAATGACCGGAAAATGGCGCAAAATGTTCGCAATGCCCTACAGGCAGATAATATCCAGTTTTTTCGGCGAAAAAATCAAAAGCTCCTGAAGGCCAGCCAAAATACGTAAGTATCCCTTGGCAAGCAAATGACCGGAAAATGGCGCAAAATGTTCGCAATGCCCTACAGGCAGATAATATCCAGTTTTTTTCGCGAAAAAGTCAAAAGCTCCTGAAAGCCAGCCAAAATACGTAAGTATCCCTTGGCAAGCAAATGACCGCAAAAATGGCGCAACATGTTTGCAATGCCCTACAGGCAGATAATATCCAGTTTTTTCGGCGAAA
Source organism: Oxycera nigricornis (assembly GCA_963942545.1). Classification (NCBI taxonomy): domain Eukaryota; kingdom Metazoa; phylum Arthropoda; class Insecta; order Diptera; family Stratiomyidae; genus Oxycera; species Oxycera nigricornis. The sequence continues at coordinate 23,722,027 of OZ012660.1, forward strand.
AAAATCAAAAGCTCCTGAAAGCCAGCCAAAATACGTAAGGATCCCTTGGCAAGCAAATGACCGCAAAATTGGCGCAAAATGTTCGCAATGCCCTACAGGCAGATAATATCCAGTTTTTTTCGCGAAAAAGTCAAAAGCTCCTGAAAGCCAGCCAAAATACGTAAGTATCCCTTGGCAAGCAAATGACCGCAAAAATGGCGCAAAATGTTCGCAATGCCCTACAGGCAGATAGTATCCAGTTTTTTTCGCGAAAAAATCAAAAGCTCCTGAAAGCCAACCAAAATACGTAAGTATCCCTTGGCAAGCAAATGACCGCAAAAATGGCGCAACATGTTTGCAATGCCCTACAGGCAGATAATATCCAGTTTTTTCGGCGAAAAAATCAAAAGCTCCTGAAGGCCAGCCAAAATACGTAAGTATCCCTTGGCAAGCAAATGACCGGAAAATGGCGCAAAATGTTCGCAATGCCCTACAGGCAGATAATATCCAGTTTTTTTCGCGAAAAAGTCAAAAGCTCCTGAAAGCCAGCCAAAATACGTAAGTATCCCTTGGCAAGCAAATGACCGGAAAATGGCGCAAAATGTTCGCAATGCCCTACAGGCAGATAATATCCAGTTTTTTTCGCGAAAAAATCGAAAGCTCCTGAAAGCCAACCAAAATACGTAAGTATCCCTTGGCAAGCAAATGACCGCAAAAATGGCGCAACATGTTTGCAATGCCCTACAGGCAGATAATATCCAGTTTTTTCGGCGAAAAAATCAAAAGCTCCTGAAGGCCAGCAAAAATACGTAAGGATCCCTTGGCAAGCAAATGACCGGAAAAATGGCGCAAAATGTTCGCAATGCCCTACAGGCAGATAATATCCAGTTTTTTTCGCGAAAAAGTCAAAAGCTCCTGAAAGCCAGCCAAAATACGTAAGTATCCCTTGGCAAGCAAATGTCCGGAAAATGGCGCAAAATGTTCGCAATGCCCTACAGGCAGATAATATCCAGTTTTTTTCGCGAAAAAGTCAAAAGCTCCTGAAAGCCAGCCAAAATACGTAAGTATCCCTTGGCAAGCAAATGACCGGAAAATGGCGCAAAATGTTCGCAATGCCCTACAGGCAGATAATATCCAGTTTTTTTCGCGAAAAAATCAAAAGCTCCTGAAAGCCAACCAAAATACGTAAGTATCCCTTGGCAAGCAAATGACCGCAAAAATGGCGCAACATGTTTGCAATGCCCTACAGGCAGATAATATCCAGTTTTTTCCGCGAAAAAATCAAAAGCTCCTGAAGGCCAGCCAAAATACGTAAGTATCCCTTGGCAAGCAAATGACCGGAAAATGGCGCAAAATGTTCGCAATGCCCTACAGGCAGATAATATCCAGTTTTTTTCGCGAAAAAGTCAAAAGCTCCTGAAAGCCAGCCAAAATACGTAAGTATCCCTTGGCAAGCAAATGACCGGAAAATGGCGCAAAATGTTCGCAATGCCCTACAGGCAGATAATATCCAGTTTTTTTCGCGAAAAAGTCAAAAGCTCCTGAAAGCCAGCCAAAATACGTAAGTATCCCTTGGCAAGCAAATGACCGGAAAATGGCGCAAAATGTTCGCAATGCCCTACAGGCAGATAATATCCAGTTTTTTTCGCGAAAAAGTCAAAAGCTCCTGAAAGCCAGCCAAAATACGTAAGTATCCCTTGGCAAGCAAATGACCGGAAAATGGCGCAAAATGTTCGCAATGCCCTACAGGCAGATAATATCCAGTTTTTTTCGCGAAAAAATCAAAAGCTCCTGAAAGCCAACCAAAATACGTAAGTATCCCTTGGCAAGCAAATGACCGCAAAAATGGCGCAACATGTTTGCAATGCCCTACAGGCAGATAATATCCAGTTTTTTTCGCGAAAAAATCAAAAGCTCCTGAAAGCCAACCAAAATACGTAAGTATCCCTTGGCAAGCAAATGACCGCAAAAATGGCGCAACATGTTTGCAATGCCCTACAGGCAGATAATATCCAGTTTTTTTCGCGAAAAAGTCAAAAGCTCCTGAAAGCCAGCCAAAATACGTAAGTATCCCTTGGCAAGCAAATGACCGGAAAATGGCGCAAAATGTTCGCAATGCCCTACAGGCAGATAATATCCAGTTTTTTTCGCGAAAAAATCAAAAGCTCCTGAAAGCCAACCAAAATACGTAAGTATCCCTTGGCAAGCAAATGACCGCAAAAATGGCGCAACATGTTTGCAATGCCCTACAGGCAGATAATATCCAGTTTTTTCCGCGAAAAAATCAAAAGCTCCTGAAAGCCAGCCAAAATACGTAAGTATCCCTTGGCAAGCAAATGACCGGAAAATGGCGCAAAATGTTCGCAATGCCCTACAGGCAGATAATATCCAGTTTTTTTCGCGAAAAAGTCAAAAGCTCCTGAAAGCCAGCCAAAATACGTAAGTATCCCTTGGCTAGCAAATGACCGCAAAAATGGCGCAAAATGTTCGCAATGCCCTACAGGCAGATAATATCCAGTTTTTTTCGCGAAAAAATCAAAAGCTCCTGAAAGCCAACCAAAATACGTAAGTATCCCTTGGCAAGCAAATGACCGCAAAAATGGCGCAACATGTTTGCAATGCCCTACAGGCAGATAATATCCAGTTTTTTCGGCGAAAAAATCAAAAGCTCCTGAAGGCCAGCCAAAATACGTAAGTATCCCTTGGCAAGCAAATGACCGGAAAATGTCGCAAAATGTTCGCAATGCCCTACAGGCAGATAATATCCAGTTTTTTTCGCGAAAAAGTCAAAAGCTCCTGAAAGCCAGCCAAAATACGTAAGTATCCCTTGGCAAGCAAATGACCGGAAAATGGCGCAAAATGTTCGCAATGCCCTACAGGCAGATAATATCCAGTTTTTTTCGCGAAAAAATCAAAAGCTCCTGAAAGCCAACCAAAATACGTAAGTATCCCTTGGCAAGCAAATGACCGCAAAAATGGCGCAACATGTTTGCAATGCCCTACAGGCAGATAATATCCAGTTTTTTTCGGCGAAAAAAATCAAAAGCTCCTGAAAGCCAGCCAAAATACGTAAGTATCCCTTGGCAAGCAAATGACCGCAAAAATGGCGCAAAATGTTCGCAATGCCCTACAGGCAGATAATATCCAGTTTTTTTCGCGAAAAAATCAAAAGCTCCTGAAAGCCAGCCAAAATACGTAAGTATCCCTTGGCAAGCAAATGACCGCAAAAATGGCGCAAAATGTTCGCAATGCCCTACAGGCAGATAATATCCAGTTTTTTTCGCGAAAAAATCAAAAGCTCCTGAAAGCCAGGCAAAATACGTAAGTATCCCTTGGCAAGCAAATGACCGGAAAAATGGCGCAAAATGTTCGCAATGCCCTACAGGCAGATAATATCCAGTTTTTTCCGCGAAAAAATCAAAAGCTCCTGAAAGCCAGCCAAAATACGTAAGTATCCCTTGGCAAGCAAATGACCGCAAAAATGGCGCAAAATGTTCGCAATGCCCTACAGGCAGATAATATCCAGTTTTTTTCGCGAAAAAATCAAAAGCTCCTGAAAGCCAACCAAAATACGTAAGTATCCCTTGGCAAGCAAATGACCGGAAAATGGCGCAAAATGTTCGCAATGCCCTACAGGCAGATAATATCCAGTTTTTTTCGCGAAAAAGTCAAAAGCTCCTGAAAGCCAGCCAAAATACGTAAGTATCCCTTGGCAAGCAAATGACCGGAAAATGGCGCAAAATGTTCGCAATGCCCTACAGGCAGATAATATCCAGTTTTTTTCGCGAAAAAGTCAAAAGCTCCTGAAAGCCAGCCAAAATACGTAAGTATCCCTTGGCAAGCAAATGACCGGAAAATGGCGCAAAATGTTCGCAATGCCCTACAGGCAGATAATATCCAGTTTTTTTCGCGAAAAAATCAAAAGCTCCTGAAAGCCAACCAAAATACGTAAGTATCCCTTGGCAAGCAAATGACCGCAAAAATGGCGCAACATGTTTGCAATGCCCTACAGGCAGATAATATCCAGTTTTTTTCGCGAAAAAATCAAAAGCTCCTGAAAGCCAACCAAAATACGTAAGTATCCCTTGGCAAGCAAATGACCGCAAAAATGGCGCAACATGTTTGCAATGCCCTACAGGCAGATAATATCCAGTTTTTTTCGCGAAAAAGTCAAAAGCTCCTGAAAGCCAGCCAAAATACGTAAGTATCCCTTGGCAAGCAAATGACCGGAAAATGGCGCAAAATGTTCGCAATGCCCTACAGGCAGATAATATCCAGTTTTTTTCGCGAAAAAATCAAAAGCTCCTGAAAGCCAACCAAAATACGTAAGTATCCCTTGGCAAGCAAATGACCGCAAAAATGGCGCAACATGTTTGCAATGCCCTACAGGCAGATAATATCCAGTTTTTTCCGCGAAAAAATCAAAAGCTCCTGAAAGCCAGCCAAAATACGTAAGTATCCCTTGGCAAGCAAATGACCGGAAAATGGCGCAAAATGTTCGCAATGCCCTACAGGCAGATAATATCCAGTTTTTTTCGCGAAAAAGTCAAAAGCTCCTGAAAGCCAGCCAAAATACGTAAGTATCCCTTGGCTAGCAAATGACCGCAAAAATGGCGCAAAATGTTCGCAATGCCCTACAGGCAGATAATATCCAGTTTTTTTCGCGAAAAAATCAAAAGCTCCTGAAAGCCAACCAAAATACGTAAGTATCCCTTGGCAAGCAAATGACCGCAAAAATGGCGCAACATGTTTGCAATGCCCTACAGGCAGATAATATCCAGTTTTTTCGGCGAAAAAATCAAAAGCTCCTGAAGGCCAGCCAAAATACGTAAGTATCCCTTGGCAAGCAAATGACCGGAAAATGTCGCAAAATGTTCGCAATGCCCTACAGGCAGATAATATCCAGTTTTTTTCGCGAAAAAGTCAAAAGCTCCTGAAAGCCAGCCAAAATACGTAAGTATCCCTTGGCAAGCAAATGACCGGAAAATGGCGCAAAATGTTCGCAATGCCCTACAGGCAGATAATATCCAGTTTTTTTCGCGAAAAAATCAAAAGCTCCTGAAAGCCAACCAAAATACGTAAGTATCCCTTGGCAAGCAAATGACCGCAAAAATGGCGCAACATGTTTGCAATGCCCTACAGGCAGATAATATCCAGTTTTTTTCGGCGAAAAAAATCAAAAGCTCCTGAAAGCCAGCCAAAATACGTAAGTATCCCTTGGCAAGCAAATGACCGCAAAAATGGCGCAAAATGTTCGCAATGCCCTACAGGCAGATAATATCCAGTTTTTTTCGCGAAAAAATCAAAAGCTCCTGAAAGCCAGCCAAAATACGTAAGTATCCCTTGGCAAGCAAATGACCGCAAAAATGGCGCAAAATGTTCGCAATGCCCTACAGGCAGATAATATCCAGTTTTTTTCGCGAAAAAATCAAAAGCTCCTGAAAGCCAGGCAAAATACGTAAGTATCCCTTGGCAAGCAAATGACCGGAAAAATGGCGCAAAATGTTCGCAATGCCCTACAGGCAGATAATATCCAGTTTTTTCCGCGAAAAAATCAAAAGCTCCTGAAAGCCAGCCAAAATACGTAAGTATCCCTTGGCAAGCAAATGACCGCAAAAATGGCGCAAAATGTTCGCAATGCCCTACAGGCAGATAATATCCAGTTTTTTTCGCGAAAAAATCAAAAGCTCCTGAAAGCCAACCAAAATACGTAAGTATCCCTTGGCAAGCAAATGACCGCAAAAATGGCGCAACATGTTTGCAATGCCCTACAGGCAGATAATATCCAGTTTTTTCGGCGAAAAAAATCAAAAGCTCCTGAAAGCCAGCCAAAATACGTAAGGATCCCTTGGCAAGCAAATGACCGGAAAAATGGCGCAAAATGTTCACAATGCCCTACAGGCAGATAATATCCAGTTTTTTCGCGAAAAAATCAAAAACTCCTGAAAGCCAGCCAAAATACGTAAGTATCCCTTGGCAAGCAAATGACCGGAAAAATGGCGCAAAATGTTCGCAATGCCCTACAGGCAGATAATATCCAGTTTTTTTCGCGAAAAAATCAAAAGCTCCTGAAAGCCAACCAAAATACGTAAGTATCCCTTGGCAAGCAAATGACCGCAAAAATGGCGCAACATGTTTGCAATGCCCTACAGGCAGATAATATCCAGTTTTTTCCGCGAAAAAATCAAAAGCTCCTGAAAGCCAGCCAAAATACGTAAGTATCCCTTGGCAAGCAAATGACCGCAAAAATGGCGCAAAATGTTCGCAATGCCCTACAGGCAGATAATATCCAGTTTTTTTCGCGAAAAAATCAAAAGCTCCTGAAAGCCAGCCAAAATACGTAAGTATCCCTTGGGAAGCAAATGCCCGGGAAATAGCGCAAAATGTTCGTAATGCCCTACAGGCAGATAATACCAGTTTGTTCCGCGAAAAAATCAAAAGCTCCTGAAAGCCAGCCAAAATACGTAAGTATCCCTTGGCAAGCAAATGACCGCAAAAATGGCGCAAAATGTTCGCAATGCCCTACAGGCAGATAATATCCAGTTTTTTTCGCGAAAAAATCAAAAGCTCCTGAAAGCCAGCCAAAATACGTAAGTATCCCTTGGCAAGCAAATGACCGCAAAAATGGCGCAAAATGTTCGCAATACCCTACAGGCAGATAATATCCAGTTTTTTCGGCGAAAAAAATCAAAAGCTCCTGAAAGCCAGCCAAAATACGTAAGGATCCCTTGGCAAGCAAATGACCGGCAAAATGGCGCAAAATGTTCGCAATGCCCTACAGGCAGATAATATCCAGTTTTTTTCGCGAAAAAATCAAAAACTCCTGAAAGCCAGCCAAAATACGTAAGTATCCCTTGGCAAGCAAATGACCGCAAAAATGGCGCAAAATGTTCGCAATGCCCTACAGGCAGATAATATCCAGTTTTTTTCGCGAAAAAATCAAAAGCTCCTGAAAGCCAGCCAAAATACGGAAGTATCCCTTGGCAAGCGAATGACCGCAAAAATGGCGCAAAATGTTCGCAATGCCCTACAGGCAGATAATATCCAGTTTTTTTCGCGAAAAAATCAAAAGCTCCTGAAAGCCAGGCAAAATACGTAAGTATCCCTTGGCAAGCGAATGACCGGAAAAATGGCGCAAAATGTTCGCAATGCCCTACAGGCAGATAATATCCAGTTTTTTCCGCGAAAAAATCAAAAGCTCCTGAAAGCCAGCCAAAATACGTAAGTATCTCTTGGCAAGCAAATGACCGCAAAAATGGCGCAAAATGTTCGCAATGCCCTACAGGCAGATAATATCCAGTTTTTTTCGCGAAAAAATCAAAAGCTCCTGAAAGCCAGCCAAAATACGTAAGTATCCCTTGGCAAGCAAATGACCGGAATAATGGCGCAAAATGTTCGCAATGCCCTAGAGGCAGATAATATCCAGTTTTTTCCGCGAAAAAATCAAAAGCTCCTGAAAGCCAGCCAAAATACGTAAGTATCCCTTGGCAAGCAAATGACCGAAAAAATGGCGCAAAATGTTTGCAATGCCCTACAGGCAGATAATATCCAGTTTTTTCCGCGAAAAAATCAAAAGCTCCTGAAGGCCAGCCAAAATACGTAAGTATCCCTTGGCAAGCATATGACCGGAATATGGCGCAAAATGTTTGCAATGCCCTACAGGCAGATAATATCCAGTTTTTTTCGCGAAAAAATCAAAAGCTCCTGAAAGCCAGCCAAAATACGTAAGTATCCCTTGGCAAGCAAATGACCGAAAAAATGGCGCAAAATGTTTGCAATGCCCTACAGGCAGATAATATCCAGTTTTTTCCGCGAAAAAATCAAAAGCTCCTGAAGGCCAGCCAAAATACGTAAGTATCCCTTGGCAAGCAAATGACCGGAAAATGGCGCAAAATGTTCGCAATGCCCTACAGGCAGATAATATCCAGTTTTTTTCGCGAAAAAGTCAAAAGCTCCTGAAAGCCAGCCAAAATACGTAAGTATCCCTTGGCAAGCAAATGACCGGAAAATGGCGCAAAATGTTCGCAATGCCCTACAGGCAGATAATATCCGGTTTTTTTCGCGAAAAAGTCAAAAGCTCCTGAAAGCCAGCCAAAATACGTAAGTATCCCTTGGCAAGCATATGACCGCAAAAATGGCGCAAAATGGTCGCAATGCCCTACAGGCAGATAATATCCAGTTTTTTTCGCGAAAAAATCAAAAGCTCCTGAAAGCCAACCAAAATACGTAAGTATCCCTTGGCAAGCAAATGACCGCAAAAATGGCGCAACATGTTTGCAATGCCCTACAGGCAGATAATATCCAGTTTTTTCGGCGAAAAAATCAAAAGCTCCTGAAGGCCAGCCAAAATACGTAAGTATCTCTTGGCAAGCAAATGACCGGAAAATGGCGCAAAATGTTCGCAATGCCCTACAGGCAGATAATATCGTGTTTTTTTCGCGAAAAAGTCAAAAGCTCCTGAAAGCCAGCCAAAATACGTAAGTATCCCTTGGCAAGCAAATGACCGGAAAATGGCGCAAAATGTTCGCAATGCCCTACAGGCAGATAATATCCAGTTTTTTTCGCGAAAAAATCAAAAGCTCCTGAAAGCCAGCCAAAATACGTAAGTATCCCTTGGCAAGCAAATGACCGAAAAAATGGCGCAAAATGTTTGCAATGCCCTACAGGCAGATAATATCCAGTTTTTTCCGCGAAAAAATCAAAAGCTCCTGAAGGCCAGCCAAAATACGTAAGTATCCCTTGGCAAGCAAATGACCGGAATATGGCGCAAAATGTTTGCAATGCCCTACAGGCAGATAATATCCAGTTTTTTTCGCGAAAAAATCAAAAGCTCCTGAAAGCCAGCCAAAATACGTAAGTATCCCTTGGCAAGCAAATGACCGAAAAAATGGCGCAAAATGTTTGCAATGCCCTACAGGCAGATAATATCCAGTTTTTTCCGCGAAAAAATCAAAAGCTCCTGAAGGCCAGCCAAAATACGTAAGTATCCCTTGGCAAGCAAATGACCGGAAAATGGCGCAAAATGTTCGCAATGCCCTACAGGCAGATAATATCCAGTTTTTTTCGCGAAAAAGTCAAAAGCTCCTGAAAGCCAGCCAAAATACGTAAGTATCCCTTGGCAAGCAAATGACCGCAAAAATGGCGCAACATGTTTGCAATGCCCTACAGGCAGATAATATCCAGTTTTTTCGGCGAAAAAATCAAAAGCTCCTGAAGGCCAGCCAAAATACGTAAGTATCCCTTGGCAAGCAAATGACCGGAAAATGGCGCAAAATGTTCGCAATGCCCTACAGGCAGATAATATCGTGTTTTTTTCGCGAAAAAGTCAAAAGCTCCTGAAAGCCAGCCAAAATACGTAAGTATCCCTTGGCAAGCAAATGACCGGAAAATGGCGCAAAATGTTCGCAATGCCCTAAAGGCAGATAATATCCAGTTTTTTTCGCGAAAAAATCAAAAGCTCCTGAAAGCCAACCAAAATACGTAAGTATCCCTTGGCAAGCAAATGACCGCAAAAATGGCGCAACATGTTCGTAATGCCCTACAGGCAGATAATATCCAGTTTTTTTTCGCGAAAAAGTCAAAAGCTCCTGAAAGCCAGCCAAAATACGTAAGTATCCCTTGGCAAGCAAATGACCGGAAAAATGGCGCAAAATGTTCGCAATGCCCTACAGGCAGATAATATCCAGTTTTTTCGGCGAAAAAAATCAAAAGCTCCTGAAAGCCAGCCAAAATACGTAAGGATCCCTTGGCAAGCAAATGACCGCAAAAATGGCGCAAAATGTTCACAATGCCCTACAGGCAGATAATATCCAGTTTTTTTCGCAAAAAATCAAAAGCTCCTGAAAGCCAACCAAAATACGTAAGTATCCCTTGGCAAGCAAATGACCGCAAAAATGGCGCAAAATGTTCGCAATGCCCTACAGGCAGATAATATCCAGTTTTTTTCGCGAAAAAGTCAAAAGCTCCTGAAAGCCAGCCAAAATACGTAAGTATCCCTTGGCAAGCAAATGACCGGAAAAATGGCGCAAAATGTTCGCAATGCCCTACAGGCAGATAATATCCAGTTTTTTTCGCAAAAAATCAAAAGCTCCTGAAAGCCAGCCAAAATACGTAAGTATCCCTTGGCAAGCAAATGACCGGAAAAATGGCGCAAAATTTTCGCAATGCCCTACAGGCAGATAATATCCAGTTTTTTTCGCAAAAAAATCAAAAGCTCCTGAAGGCCAGCCAAAATACGTAAGTATCCCTTGGCAAGCAAATGACCGGAAAATGCCGCAAAATGTTCGCAATGCCCTACAGGCAGATAATATCCGGGTTTTCCCGCGAAAAAATCAAAAGCTCCTGAAAGCCAGCCAAAATACGTAAGTATCCCTTGGCAAGCAAATGCCCGGGAAATAGCGCAAAATGTTCGTAATGCCCTACAGGCAGATAATATCCAGTTTGTTCCGCGAAAAAATCAAAAGCTCCTGAAAGCCAGCCAAAATACGTAAGTATCCCTTGGCAAGCGAATGACCGCAAAAATGGCGCAAAATGTTCGCAATGCCCTACAGGCAGATAATATCCAGTTTTTTTCGCGAAAAAGTCAAAAGCTCCTGAAAGCCAGCCAAAATACGTAAGTATCCCTTGGCAAGCAAATGACCGGAAAAATGGCGCAAAATGTTCGCAATGCCCTACAGGCAGATAATATCCAGTTTTTTTCGCGAAAAAATCAAAAACTCCTGAAAGCCAGCCAAAATACGTAAGTATCCCTTGGCAAGCAAATGACCGCAAAAATGGCGCAAAATGTTCGCAATGCCCTACAGGCAGATAATATCCAATTTTTTTCGCGAAAAAGTCAAAAGCTCCTGAAAGCCAGCCAAAATACGTAAGTATCCCTTGGCAAGCAAATGACCGGAAAAATGGCGCAAAATGTTCGCAATGCCCTACAGGCAGATAATATCCAGTTTGTTCCGCGAAAAAGTCAAAAGCTCCTGAAAGCCAGCCAAAATACGTAAGTATCCCTTGGCAAGCAAATGACCGCAAAAATGGCCCAAAATGTTCGCAATGCCCTACAGGCAGATAATATCCAGTTTTTTTCGCGAAAAAATCAAAAGCTCCTGAAAGCCAACCAAAATACGTAAGTATCCCTTGGCAAGCAAATGACCGCAAAAATGGCGCAAAATTTTCGCAATGCCCTACAGGCAGATAATATCCAGTTTTTTTCGCGAAAAAGTCAAAAGCTCCTGAAAGCCAGCCAAAATACGTAAGTATCCCTTGGCAAGCAAATGACCGGAAAAATGGCGCAACATTTTCGCAATGCCCTACAGGCAGATAATATCCAGTTTTTTTTTCGCAAAAAATCAAAAGCTCCTGAAAGCCAGCCAAAATACGTAAGTATCCCTTGGCAAGCAAATGACCGGAAAAATGGCGCAAAATTTTCGCAATGCCCTACAGGCAGATAATATCCAGTTTTTTTCGCGAAAAAATCAAAAGCTCCTGAAGGCCAGCCAAAATACGTAAGTATCCCTTGGCAAGCAAATGACCGGAAAATGCCGCAAAATGTTCGCAATGCCCTACAGGCAGATAATATCCGGGTTTTCCCGCGAAAAAATCAAAAGCTCCTGAAAGCCAGCCAAAATACGTAAGTATCCCTTGGCAAGCAAATGCCCGGGAAATAGCGCAAAATGTTCGTAATGCCCTACAGGCAGATAATATCCAGTTTGTTCCGCGAAAAAATCAAAAGCTCCTGATAGCCAGCCAAAATACGTAAGTATCCCTTGGCAAGCGAATGACCGCAAAAATGGCGCAAAATGTTCGCAATGCCCTACAGGCAGATAATATCCAGTTTTTTTCGCGAAAAAATCAAAAGCTCCTGAAAGCCAGCCAAAATACGTAAGTATCCCTTGGCAAGCAAATGACCGCAAAAATGGCGCAAAATGTTCGCAATGCCCTACAGGCAGATAATATCCAGTTTTTTCCGCGAAAAAATCAAAAGCTCCTGAAAGCCAGCCAAAATACGTAAGTATCCCTTGGCAAGCAAATGACCGGAAAATGGCGCAAAATGTTCGCAATGCCCTACAGGCAGATAATATCCAGTTTTTTTCGCGAAAAAGTCAAAAGCTCTTGAAAGCCAGCCAAAATACGTAAGTATCCCTTGGCAAGCAAATGACCGGAAAATGGCGCAAAATGTTCGCAATGCTCTACAGGCAGATAATATCCAGTTTTTTTCGCGAAAAAGTCAAAAGCTCCTGAAAGCCAGCCAAAATACGTAAGTATCCCTTGGCAAGCAAATGACCGGAAAATGGCGCAAAATGTTCGCAATGCCCTACAGGCAGATAATATCCAGTTTTTTCCGCGAAAAAATCAAAAGCTCCTAAAGGCCAGCCAAAATACGTAAGTATCCCTTGGCAAGCAAATGACCGGAATATGGCGCAAAATGTTCGCAATGCCCTAGAGGCAGATAATATCCAGTTTTTTCCGCGAAAAAATCAAAAGCTCCTGAAAGCCAGCCAAAATACGTAAGTATCCCTTGGCAAGCAAATGACCGAAAAAATGGCGCAAAATGTTTGCAATGCCCTACAGGCAGATAATATCCAGTTTTTTCCGCGAAAAAATCAAAAGCTCCTGAAGGCCAGCCAAAATACGTAAGTATCCCTTGGCAAGCAAATGACCGGAATATGGCGCAAAATGTTTGCAATGCCCTACAGGCAGATAATATCCAGTTTTTTTCGCGAAAAAATCAAAAGCTCCTAAAAGCCAGCCAAAATACGTAAGTATCCCTTGGCAAGCAAATGACCGAAAAAATGGCGCAAAATGTTTGCAATGCCCTACAGGCAGATAATATCCAGTTTTTTCCGCGAAAAAATCAAAAGCTCCTGAAGGCCAGCCAAAATACGTAAGTATCCCTTGGCAAGCAAATGACCGGAAAATGGCGCAAAATGTTCGCAATGCCCTACAGGCAGATAATATCCAGTTTTTTTCGCGAAAAAGTCAAAAGCTCCTGAAAGCCAGCCAAAATACGTAAGTATCCCTTGGCAAGCAAATGACCGGAAAATGGCGCAAAATGTTCGCAATGCCCTACAGGCAGATAATATCCAGTTTTTTTCGCGAAAAAGTCAAAAGCTCCTGAAAGCCAGCCAAAATACGTAAGTATCCCTTGGCAAGCAAATGACCGCAAAAATGGCGCAAAATGTTCGCAATGCCCTACAGGCAGATAATATCCAGTTTTTTCGCGAAAAAATCAAAAGCTCCTGAAAGCCAACCAAAATACTTAAGTATCCCTTGGCAAGTAAATGACCGCAAAAATGGCGCAACATGTTTGCAATGCCCTACAGGCAGATAATATCCAGTTTTTTCGGCGAAAAAATCAAAAGCTCCTGAAGGCCAGCCAAAATACGTAAGTATCCCTTGGCAAGCAAATGACCGGAAAATGGCGCAAAATGTTCGCAATGCCCTACAGGCAGATAATATCCAGTTTTTTTCGCGAAAAAGTCAAAAGCTCCTGAAAGCCAGCCAAAATACGTAAGTATCCCTTGGCAAGCAAATGACCGGAAAAATGGCGCAAAATGTTCGCAATGCCCTACAGGCAGATAATATCCAGTTTTTTCGGCGAAAAAAATCAAAAGCTCCTGAAAGCCAGCCAAAATACGTAAGGATCCCTTGGCAAGCAAATGACCGGAAAAATGGCGCAAAATGTTCACAATGCCCTACAGGCAGATAATATCCGGTTTTTTTCGCGAAAAAATCAAAAGCTCCTGAAAGCCAGCCAAAATACGTAAGTATCCCTTGGCAAGCAAATGCCCGGGAAATAGCGCAAAATGTTCGTAATGCCCTACAGGCAGATAATATCCAGTTTGTTCCGCGAAAAAATCAAAAGCTCCTGAAAGCCAGCCAAAATACGTAAGTATCCCTTGGCAAGCGAATGACCGCAAAAATGGCGCAAAATGTTCGCAATGCCCTACAGGCAGATAATATCCAGTTTTTTTCGCGAAAAAATCAAAAGCTCCTGAAAGCCAGCCAAAATACGTAAGTATCCCTTGGCAAGCAAATGACCGCAAAAATGGCGCAAAATGTTCGCAATGCCCTACAGGCAGATAATATCCAGTTTTTTCCGCGAAAAAATCAAAAGCTCCTGAAAGCCAGCCAAAATACGTAAGTATCCCTTGGCAAGCAAATGACCGGAAAATGGCGCAAAATGTTCGCAATGCCCTACAGGCAGATAATATCCAGTTTTTTTCGCGAAAAAGTCAAAAGCTCTTGAAAGCCAGCCAAAATACGTAAGTATCCCTTGGCAAGCAAATGACCGGAAAATGGCGCAAAATGTTCGCAATGCCCTACAGGCAGATAATATCCAGTTTTTTTCGCGAAAAAGTCAAAAGCTCCTGAAAGCCAGCCAAAATACGTAAGTATCCCTTGGCAAGCAAATGACCGGAAAATGGCGCAAAATGTTCGCAATGCCCTACAGGCAGATAATATCCAGTTTTTTCCGCGAAAAAATCAAAAGCTCCTGAAGGCCAGCCAAAATACGTAAGTATCCCTTGGCAAGCAAATGACCGGAATATGGCGCAAAATGTTCGCAATGCCCTAGAGGCAGATAATATCCAGTTTTTTCCGCGAAAAAATCAAAAGCTCCTGAAAGCCAGCCAAAATACGTAAGTATCCCTTGGCAAGCAAATGACCGAAAAAATGGCGCAAAATGTTTGCAATGCCCTACAGGCAGATAATATCCAGTTTTTTCCGCGAAAAAATCAAAAGCTCCTGAAGGCCAGCCAAAATACGTAAGTATCCCTTGGCAAGCAAATGACCGGAATATGGCGCAAAATGTTTGCAATGCCCTACAGGCAGATAATATCCAGTTTTTTTCGCGAAAAAATCAAAAGCTCCTAAAAGCCAGCCAAAATACGTAAGTATCCCTTGGCAACCAAATGACCGAAAAAATGGCGCAAAATGTTTGCAATGCCCTACAGGCAGATAATATCCAGTTTTTTCCGCGAAAAAATCAAAAGCTCCTGAAGGCCAGCCAAAATACGTAAGTATCCCTTGGCAAGCAAATGACTGGAAAATGGCGCAAAATGTTCGCAATGCCCTACAGGCAGATAATATCCAGTTTTTTTCGCGAAAAAGTCAAAAGCTCCTGAAAGCCAGCCAAAATACGTAAGTATCCCTTGGCAAGCAAATGACCGGAAAATGGCGCAAAATGTTCGCAATGCCCTACAGGCAGATAATATCCAGTTTTTTTCGCGAAAAAGTCAAAAGCTCCTGAAAGCCAGCCAAAATACGTAAGTATCCCTTGGCAAGCAAATGACCGCAAAAATGGCGCAAAATGTTCGCAATGCCCTACAGGCAGATAATATCCAGTTTTTTTCGCGAAAAAATCAAAAGCTCCTGAAAGCCAGCCAAAATACGTAAGTATCCCTTGGCAAGCAAATGACCGGAAAATGGCGCAAAATGTTCGCAATGCCCTACAGGCAGATAATATCCATTTTTTTTCGCGAAAAAGTCAAAAGCTCCTGAAAGCCAGCCAAAATACGTAAGTATCCCTTGGCAAGCAAATGACCGAAAAAATGGCGTAAAATGTTTGCAATGCCCTACAGGCAGATAATATCCAGTTTTTTCCGCGAAAAAATCAAAAGCTCCTGAAGGCCAGCCAAAATACGTAAGTATCCCTTGGCAAGCAAATGACCGGAATATGGCGCAAAATGTTTGCAATGCCCTACAGGCAGATAATATCCAGTTTTTTTCGCGAAAAAATCAAAAGCTCCTAAAAGCCAGCCAAAATACGTAAGTATCCCTTGGCAAGCAAATGACCGAAAAAATGGCGCAAAATGTTTGCAATGCCCTACAGGCAGATAATATCCAGTTTTTTCCGCGAAAAAATCAAAAGCTCCTGAAGGCCAGCCAAAATACGTAAGTATCCCTTGGCAAGCAAATGACCGGAAAATGGCGCAAAATGTTCGCAATGCCCTACAGGCAGATAATATCCAGTTTTTTTCGCGAAAAAGTCAAAAGCTCCTGAAAGCCAGCCAAAATACGTAAGTATCCCTTGGCAAGCAAATGACCGGAAAATGGCGCAAAATGTTCGCAATGCCCTACAGGCAGATAATATCCAGTTTTTTTCGCGAAAAAGTCAAAAGCTCCTGAAAGCCAGCCAAAATACGTAAGTATCCCTTGGCAAGCAAATGACCGCAAAAATGGCGCAAAATGTTCGCAATGCCCTACAGGCAGATAATATCCAGTTTTTTCGCGAAAAAATCAAAAGCTCCTGAAAGCCAACCAAAATACGTAAGTATCCCTTGGCAAGTAAATGACCGCAAAAATGGCGCAACATGTTTGCAATGCCCTACAGGCAGATAATATCCAGTTTTTTCGGCGAAAAAATCAAAAGCTCCTGAAGGCCAGCCAAAATACGTAAGTATCCCTTGGCAAGCAAATGACCGGAAAATGGCGCAAAATGTTCGCAATGCCCTACAGGCAGATAATATCCAGTTTTTTTCGCGAAAAAGTCAAAAGCTCATGAAAGCCAGCCAAAATACGTAAGTATCCCTTGGCAAGCAAATGACCGGAAAATGGCGCAAAATGTTCGCAATGCCCTACAGGCAGATAATATCCAGTTTTTTTCGCGAAAAAATCAAAAGCTCCTGAAAGCCAACCAAAATACGTAAGTATCCCTTGGCAAGCAAATGACCGCAAAAATGGCGCAACATGTTCGCAATGTCCTACAGGCAGATAATATCCAGTTTTTTTTCGCGAAAAAGTCAAAAGCTCCTGAAAGCCAGCCAAAATACGTAAGTATCCCTTGGCAAGCAAATGACCGGAAAAATGGCGCAAAATGTTCGCAATGCCCTACAGGCAGATAATATCCAGTTTTTTCGGCGAAAAAAATCAAAAGCTCCTGAAAGCCAGCCAAAATACGTAAGGATCCCTTGGCAAGCAAATGACCGGAAAAATGGCGCAAAATGTTCACAATGCCCTACAGGCAGATAATATCCAGTTTTTTTCGCGAAAAAATCAAAAGCTCCTGAAAGCCAGCCAAAATACGTAAGTATCCCTTGGCAAGCAAATGACCGAAAAAATGGCCCAAAATGTTCGCAATGCCCTACAGGCAGATAATATCCAGTTTTTTTCGCGAAAAAATCAAAAGCTCCTGAAAGCCAACCAAAATACGTAAGTATCCCTTGGCAAGCAAATGACCGCAAAAATGGCGCAAAATGTTCGCAATGCCCTACAGGCAGATAATATCCAGTTTTTTTCGCGAAAAAGTCAAAAGCTCCTGAAAGCCAGCCAAAATACGTAAGTATCCCTTGGCAAGCAAATGACCGGAAAAATGGCGCAAAATATTCGCAATGCCCTACAGGCAGATAATATCCAGTTTTTTTTCGCAAAAAATCAAAAGCTCCTGAAAGCCAGCCAAAATACGTAAGTATCCCTTGGCAAGCAAATGACCGGAAAAATGGCGCAAAATTTTCGCAATGCCCTACAGGCAGATAATATCCAGTTTTTTTCGCGAAAAAATCAAAAGCTCCTGAAGGCCAGCCAAAATACGTAAGTATCCCTTGGCAAGCAAATGACCGGAAAATGCCGCAAAATGTTCGCAATGCCCTACAGGCAGATAATATCCGGGTTTTCCCGCGAAAAAATCAAAAGCTCCTGAAAGCCAGCCAAAATACGTAAGTATCCCTTGGCAAGCAAATGCCCGGGAAATAGCGCAAAATGTTCGTAATGCCCTACAGGCAGATAATATCCAGTTTGTTCCGCGAAAAAATCAAAAGCTCCTGAAAGCCAGCCAAAATACGTAAGTATCCCTTGGCAAGCGAATAACCGCAAAAATGGCGCAAAATGTTCGCAATGCCCTACAGGCAGATAATATCCAGTTTTTTTCGCGAAAAAATCAAAAGCTCCTGAAAGCCAACCAAAATACGTAAGTATCTCTTGGCAAGCAAATGACCGCAAAAATGGCGCAAAATGTTCGCAATGCCCTACAGGCAGATAATATCCAGTTTTTTCCGCGAAAAAATCAAAAGCTCCTGAAAGCCAGCCAAAATACGTAAGTATCCCTTGGCAAGCAAATGACCGGAAAATGGCGCAAAATGTTCGCAATGCCCTAACAGGCAGATAATATCCAGTTTTTTTCGCGAAAAAATCAAAAGCTCCTGAAAGCCAACCAAAATACGTAAGTATCCCTTGGCAAGCAAATGACCGCAAAAATGGCGCAAAATGTTCGCAATGCCCTACAGGCAGATAATATCCAGTTTTTTCCGCGAAAAAATCAAAAGCTCCTGAAGGCCAGCCAAAATACGTAAGTATCCCTTGGCAAGCAAATGACCGGAATATGGCGCAAAATGTTTGCAATGCCCTACAGGCAGATAATATCCAGTTTTTTTCGCGAAAAAATCAAAAGCTCCTGAAAGCCAGCCAAAATACGTAAGTATCCCTTGGCAAGCAAATGACCGAAAAAATGGCGCAAAATGTTTGCAATGCCCTACAGGCAGATAATATCCAGTTTTTTCCGCGAAAAAATCAAAAGCTCCTGAAGGCCAGCCAAAATACGTAAGTATCCCTTGGCAAGCAAATGACCGGAAAATGGCGCAAAATGTTCGCAATGCCCTACAGGCAGATAATATCCAGTTTTTTTCGCGAAAAAGTCAAAAGCTCCTGAAAGCCAGCCAAAATACGTAAGTATCCCTTGGCAAGCAAATGACCGGAAAATGGCGCAAAATGTTCGCAATGCCCTACAGGCAGATAATATCCAGTTTTTTTCGCGAAAAAATCAAAAGCTCCTGAAAGCCAGCCAAAATACGTAAGTATCCCTTGGCAAGCAAATGACCGGAATAATGGCGCAAAATGTTCGCAATGCCCTAGAGGCAGATAATATCCAGTTTTTTTCGCGAAAAAATCAAAAGCTCCTGAAAGCCAGCCAAAATACGTAAGTATCCCTTGGCAAGCAAATGACCGAAAAAATGGCGCAAAATGTTTGCAATGCCCTACAGGCAGATAATATCCAGTTTTTTCCGCGAAAAAATCAAAAGCTCCTGAAGGCCAGCCAAAATACGTAAGTATCCCTTGGCAAGCAAATGACCGGAAAATGGCGCAAAATGTTCGCAATGCCCTACAGGCAGATAATATCCAGTTTTTTTCGCGAAAAAGTCAAAAGCTCCTGAAAGCCAGCCAAAATACGTAAGTATCCCTTGGCAAGCAAATGACCGGAAAATGGCGCAAAATGTTCGCAATGCCCTACAGGCAGATAATATCCAGTTTTTTTCGCGAAAAAGTCAAAAGCTCCTGAAAGCCAGCCAAAATACGTAAGTATCCCTTGGCAAGCAAATGACCGGAAAAATGGCGCAAAATGTTCGCAATGCCCTACAGGCAGATAATATCCAGTTTTTTTCGCGAAAAAATCAAAAGCTCCTGAAAGCCAACCAAAATACGTAAGTATCCCTTGGCAAGCAAATGACCGCAAAAATGGCGCAACATGTTTGCAATGCCCTACAGGCAGATAATATCCAGTTTTTTCGGCGAAAAAAATCAAAAGCTCCTGAAAGCCAGCCAAAATACGTAAGGATCCCTTGGCAAGCAAATGACCGGAAAAATGGCGCAAAATGTTCACAATGCCCTACAGGCAGATAATATCCAGTTTTTTTCGCGAAAAAATCAAAAACTCCTGAAAGCCAGCCAAAATACGTAAGTATCCCTTGGCAAGCAAATGACCGGAAAAATGGCGCAAAATGTTCGCAATGCCCTACAGGCAGATAATATCCAGTTTTTTTTCGCGAAAAAGTCAAAAGCTCCTGAAAGCCAGCCAAAATACGTAAGTATCCCTTGGCAAGCAAATGACCGGAAAATGGCGCAAAATGTTCGCAATGCCCTACAGGCAGATAATATCCAGTTTGTTCCGCGAAAAAGTCGAAAGCTCCTGAAGGCCAGCCAAAATACGTAAGTATCCCTTGGCAAGCAAATGACCGGAAAATGGCGCAAAATGTTCGCAATGCCCTACAGGCAGATAATATCCAGTTTTTTTCGCGAAAAAGTCAAAAGCTCCTGAAAGCCAGCCAAAATACGTAAGTATCCCTTGGCAAGCAAATGACCGGAAAATGGCGCAAAATGTTCGCAATGCCCTACAGACAGATAATATCCAGTTTTTTCGCGAAAAAATCAAAAGCTCCTGAAAGCCAACCAAAATACGTAAGTATCCCTTGGCAAGCAAATGACCGCAAAAATGGCGCAACATGTTCGCAATGCCCTACAGGCAGATAATATCCAGTTTTTTTTCGCGAAAAAGTCAAAAGCTCCTGAAAGCCAGCCAAAATACGTAAGTATCCCTTGGCAAGCAAATGACCGGAAAAATGGCGCAAAATGTTCGCAATGCCCTACAGGCAGATAATATCCAGTTTTTTCGGCGAAAAAAATCAAAAGCTCCTGAAAGCCAGCCAAAATACGTAAGGATCCCTTGGCAAGCAAATGACCGGAAAAATGGCGCAAAATGTTCACAATGCCCTACAGGCAGATAATATCCAGTTTTTTTCGCGAAAAAATCAAAAACTCCTGAAAGCCAGCCAAAATACGTAAGTATCCCTTGGCAAGCAAATGACCGGAAAAATGGCGCAAAATGTTCGCAATGCCCTACAGGCAGATAATATCCAGTTTTTTTCGCGAAAAAGTCAAAAGCTCCTGAAAGCCAGCCAAAATACGTAAGTATCCCTTGGCAAGCAAATGACCGGAGAATGGCGCAAAATGTTCGCAATGCCCTACAGGCAGATAATATCCAGTTTGTTCCGCGAAAAAGTCAAAAGCTCCTGAAAGCCAGCCAAAATACGTAAGTATCCCTTGGCAAGCAAATGACCGCAAAAATGGCCCAAAATGTTCGCAATGCCCTACAGGCAGATAATATCCAGTTTTTTTCGCGAAAAAGTCAAAAGCTCCTGAAAGCCAGCCAAAATACGTAAGTATCCCTTGGCAAGCAAATGACCGCAAAAATGGCGCAAAATGTTCGCAATGCCCTACAGGCAGATAATATCCAGTTTTTTTCGCGAAAAAATCAAAAGCTCCTGAAAGCCAGCCAAAATACGTAAGTATCCCTTGGCAAGCAAATGACCGCAAAAATGGCGCAACATGTTTGCAATGCCCTACAGGCAGATAATATCCAGTTTTTTTCGCGAAAAAGTCAAAAGCTCCTGAAGGCCAGCCAAAATACGTAAGTATCCCTTGGCAAGCAAATGACCGGAAAATGGCGCAAAATGTTCGCAATGCCCTACAGGCAGATAATATCCAGTTTTTTTCGCGAAAAAGTCAAAAGCTCCTGAAAGCCAGCCAAAATACGTAAGTATCCCTTGGCAAGCAAATGACCGGAAAATGGCGCAAAATGTTCGCAATGCCCTACAGGCAGATAATATCCAGTTTTTTTCGCAAAAAATCAAAAGCTCCTGAAAGCCAGCCAAAATACGTAAGTATCCCTTGGCAAGCAAATGACCGGAAAAATGGCGCAAAATTTTCGCAATGCCCTACAGGCAGATAATATCCAGTTTTTTCCGCGAAAAAATCAAAAGCTCCTGAAGGCCAGCCAAAATACGTAAGTATCCCTTGGCAAGCAAATGACCGGAATATGGCGCAAAATGTTTGCAATGCCCTACAGGCAGATAATATCCAGTTTTTTTCGCGAAAAAATCAAAAGCTCCTGAAAGCCAGCCAAAATACGTAAGTATCCCTTGGCAAGCAAATGACCGAAAAAATGGCGCAAAATGTTTGCAATGCCCTACAGGCAGATAATATCCAGTTTTTTTCGCGAAAAAATCAAAAGCTCCTGAAGGCCAGCCAAAATACGTAAGTATCCCTTGGCAAGCAAATGACCGGAAAATGGCGCAAAATGTTCGCAATGCCCTATAGGCAGATAATATCCAGTTTTTTTCGCGAAAAAGTCAAAAGCTCCTGAAAGCCAGCCAAAATACGTAAGTATCCCTTGGCAAGCAAATGACCGGAAAATGGCGCAAAATGTTCGCAATGCCCTACAGGCAGATAATATCCAGTTTTTTTCGCGAAAAAGTCAAAAGCTCCTGAAAGCCAGCCAAAATACGTAAGTATCCCTTGGCAAGCAAATGACCGCAAAAATGGCGCAAAATGTTCGCAATGCCCTACAGGCAGATAATATCCAGTTTTTTTCGCGAAAAAATCAAAAGCTCCTGAAAGCCAACCAAAATACGTAAGTATCCCTTGGCAAGCAAATGACCGCAAAAATGGCGCAACATGTTTGCAATGCCCTACAGGCAGATAATATCCAGTTTTTTCGGCGAAAAAATCAAAAGCTCCTGAAGGCCAGCCAAAATACGTAAGTATCCCTTGGCAAGCAAATGACCGGAAAATGGCGCAAAATGTTCGCAATGCCCTACAGGCAGATAATATCCAGTTTTTTTCGCGAAAAAGTCAAAAGCTCCTGAAAGCCAGCCAAAATACGTAAGTATCCCTTGGCAAGCAAATGACCGGAAAATGGCGCAAAATGTTCGCAATGCCCTACAGGCAGATAATATCCAGTTTTTTTCGCGAAAAAGTCAAAAGCTCCTGAAAGCCAGCCAAAATACGTAAGTATCCCTTGGCAAGCAAATGACCGGAAAATGGCGCAAAATGTTCGCAATGCCCTACAGGCAGATAATATCCAGTTTTTTTCGCGAAAAAATCAAAAGCTCCTGAAAGCCAACCAAAATACGTAAGTATCCCTTGGCAAGCAAATGACCGCAAAAATGGCGCAACATGTTTGCAATGCCCTACAGGCAGATAATATCCAGTTTTTTCGGCGAAAAAATCAAAAGCTCCTGAAAGCCAGCCAAAATACGTAAGTATCCCTTGGCAAGCAAATGACCGGAAAATGGCGCAAAATGTTCGCAATGCCCTACAGGCAGATAATATCCAGTTTTTTTCGCGAAAAAGTCAAAAGCTCCTGAAAGCCAGCCAAAATACGTAAGTATCCCTTGGCAAGCAAATGACCGCAAAAATGGCGCAACATGTTTGCAATGCCCTACAGGCAGATAATATCCAGTTTTTTCGGCGAAAAAATCAAAAGCTCCTGAAAGCCAGCCAAAATACGTAAGTATCCCTTGGCAAGCAAATGACCGGAAAATGGCGCAAAATGTTCGCAATGCCCTACAGGCAGATAATATCCAGTTTTTTTCGCGAAAAAGTCAAAAGCTCCTGAAAGCCAGCCAAAATACGTAAGTATCCCTTGGCAAGCAAATGACCGCAAAAATGGCGCAAAATGTTCGCAATGCCCTACAGGCAGATAATATCCAGTTTTTTCCGCGAAAAAATCAAAAGCTCCTGAAAGCCAACCAAAATACGTAAGTATCCCTTGGCAAGCAAATGACCGCAAAAATGGCGCAACATGTTTGCAATGCCCTACAGGCAGATAATATCCAGTTTTTTCGGCGAAAAAATCAAAAGCTCCTGAAGGCCAGCCAAAATACATAAGTATCCCTTGGCAAGCAAATGACCGGAAAATGGCGCAAAATGTTCGCAATGCCCTACAGGCAGATAATATCCAGTTTTTTTCGCGAAAAACTCAAAAGCTCCTGAAAGCCAGCCAAAATACGTAAGTATCCCTTGGCAAGCAAATGACCGCAAAAATGGCGCAAAATGTTCGCAATGCCCTGCAGGCAGATAATATCCAGTTTTTTTCGCGAAAAAATCAAAAGCTCCTGAAAGCCAGGCAAAATACGTAAGTATCCCTTGGCAAGCAAATGACCGGAAAAATGGCGCAAAATGTTCGCAATGCCCTACAGGCAGATAATATCCAGTTTTTTCCGCGAAAAAATCAAAAGCTCCTGAAAGCCAGCCAAAATACGTAAGTATCCCTTGGCAAGCAAATGACCGCAAAAATGGCGCAAAATGTTCGCAATGCCCTACAGGCAGATAATATCCAGTTTTTTTCGCGAAAAAATCAAAAGCTCCTGAAAGCCAACCAAATACGTAAGTATCCCTTGGCAAGCAAATGACCGCAAAAATGGCGCAACATGTTTGCAATGCCCTACAGGCAGATAATATCCAGTTTTTCGGCGAAAAAAATCAAAAGCTCCTGAAAGCCAGCCAAAATACGTAAGGATCCCTTGGCAAGCAAATGACCGGAAAAATGGCGCAAAATGTTCACAATGCCCTACAGGCAGATAATATCCAGTTTTTTTCGCGAAAAAATCAAAAACTCCTGAAAGCCAGGCAAAATACGTAAGTATCCCTTGGCAAGCAAATGACCGGAAAAATGGCGGAAAATGTTCGCAATGCCCTACAGGCAGATAATATCCAGTTTTTTTCGCGAAAAAATCAAAAGCTCCTGAAAGCCAACCAAAATACGTAAGTATCCCTTGGCAAGCAAATGACCGCAAAAATGGCGCAACATGTTTGCAATGCCCTACAGGCAGATAATATCCAGTTTTTTCCGCGAAAAAATCAAAAGCTCCTGAAAGCCAGCCAAAATACGTAAGTATCCCTTGGCAAGCAAATGACCGCAAAAATGGCGCAAAATGTTCGCAATGCTCTACAGGCAGATAATATCCAGTTTTTTTCGCGAAAAAATCAAAAGCTCCTGAAAGCCAACCAAAATACGTAAGTATCCCTTGGCAAGCAAATGACCGCAAAAATGGCGCAACATGTTTGCAATGCCCTACAGGCAGATAATATCCAGTTTTTTCGGCGAAAAAAATCAAAAGCTCCTGAAAGCCAGCCAAAATACGTAAGGATCCCTTGGCAAGCAAATGACCGGAAAAATGGCGCAAAATGTTCGCAATGCCCTACAAGCAGATAATATCCAGTTTTTTTCGCGAAAAAATCAAAAACTCCTGAAAGCCAGCCAAAATACGTAAGTATCCCTTGGCAAGCAAATGACCGAAAAATGGCGCAAAATGTTCGCAATGCCCTACAGGCAGATAATATCCAGTTTTTTTCGCGAAAAACTCAAAAGCTCCTGAAAGCCAGCCAAAATACGTAAGTATCCCTTGGCAAGCAAATGACCGGAAAAATGGCGCAAAATGTTCGCAATGCCCTACAGGCAGATAATATCCAGTTTTTTCCGCGAAAAAATCAAAAGCTCCTGAAAGCCAGCCAAAATACGTAAGTATCCCTTGGCAAGCAAATGACCGCAAAAATGGCGCAAAATGTTCGCAATGCCCTACAGGCAGATAATATCCAGTTTTTTTCGCGAAAAAATCAAAAGCTCCTGAAAGCCAACCAAAATACGTAAGTATCCCTTGGCAAGCAAATGACCGCAAAAATGGCGCAACATGTTTGCAATGCCCTACAGGCAGATAATATCCAGTTTTTTCGGCGAAAAAAATCAAAAGCTCCTGAAAGCCAGCCAAAATACGTAAGGATCCCTTGGCAAGCAAATGACCGGAAAAATGGCGCAAAATGTTCGCAATGCCCTACAAGCAGATAATATCCAGTTTTTTTCGCGAAAAAATCAAAAACTCCTGAAAGCCAGCCAAAATACGTAAGTATCCCTTGGCAAGCAAATGACCGGAAAATGGCGCAAAATGTTCGCAATGCCCTACAGGCAGATAATATCCAGTTTTTTTCGCGAAAAAATCAAAAACTCCTGAAAGCCAGCCAAAATACGTAAGTATCCCTTGGCAAGCAAATGACCGCAAAAATGGCGCAAAATGTTCGCAATGCCCTACAGGCAGATAATATCCAGTTTTTTTCGCGAAAAAATCAAAAGCTCCTGAAAGCCAGCCAAAATACGTAAGTATCCCTTGGCAAGCGAATGACCGCAAAAATGGCGCAAAATGTTCGCAATGCCCTACAGGCAGATAATATCCAGTTTTTTTCGCGAAAAAATCAAAAGCTCCTGAAAGCCAGCCAAAATACGTAAGTATCCCTTGGCAAGCAAATGACCGAAATAATGGCGCAAAATGTTTGCAATGCCCTACAGGCAGATAATATCCAGTTTTTTCCGCGAAAAAATCAAAAGCTCCTGAAAGCCAGCCAAAATACGTAAGTATCCCTTGGCAAGCAAATGACCGGAAAAATGGCGCAAAATGTTCGCAATGCCCTACAGGCAGATAATATCCAGTTTTTTTCGCGAAAAAGTCAAAAGCTCCCGAAAGCCAGCCAAAATACGTAAGTATCCCTTGGCAAGCAAATGACCGGAAAAATGGCGCAAAATGTTCACAATGCCCTACAGGCAGATAATATCCAGTTTTTTTCGCGAAAAAATCAAAAACTCCTGAAAGCCAGGCAAAATACGTAAGTATCCCTTGGCAAGCAAATGACCGGAAAAATGGCGGAAAATGTTCGCAATGCCCTACAGGCAGATAATATCCAGTTTTTTTCGCGAAAAAATCAAAAGCTCCTGAAAGCCAACCAAAATACGTAAGTATCCCTTGGCAAGCAAATGACCGCAAAAATGGCGCAACATGTTTGCAATGCCCTACAGGCAGATAATATCCAGTTTTTTCCGCGAAAAAATCAAAAGCTCCTGAAAGCCAGCCAAAATACGTAAGTATCCCTTGGCAAGCAAATGACCGCAAAAATGGCGCAAAATGTTCGCAATGCCCTACAGGCAGATAATATCCAGTTTTTTTCGCGAAAAAATCAAAAGCTCCTGAAAGCCAACCAAAATACGTAAGTATCCCTTGGCAAGCAAATGACCGCAAAAATGGCGCAACATGTTTGCAATGCCCTACAGGCAGATAATATCCAGTTTTTTCGGCGAAAAAAATCAAAAGCTCCTGAAAGCCAGCCAAAATACGTAAGGATCCCTTGGCAAGCAAATGACCGGAAAAATGGCGCAAAATGTTCGCAATGCCCTACAAGCAGATAATATCCAGTTTTTTTCGCGAAAAAATCAAAAACTCCTGAAAGCCAGCCAAAATACGTAAGTATCCCTTGGCAAGCAAATGACCGAAAAATGGCGCAAAATGTTCGCAATGCCCTACAGGCAGATAATATCCAGTTTTTTTCGCGAAAAACTCAAAAGCTCCTGAAAGCCAGCCAAAATACGTAAGTATCCCTTGGCAAGCAAATGACCGGAAAAATGGCGCAAAATGTTCGCAATGCCCTACAGGCAGATAATATCCAGTTTTTTCCGCGAAAAAATCAAAAGCTCCTGAAAGCCAGCCAAAATACGTAAGTATCCCTTGGCAAGCAAATGACCGCAAAAATGGCGCAAAATGTTCGCAATGCCCTACAGGCAGATAATATCCAGTTTTTTTCGCGAAAAAATCAAAAGCTCCTGAAAGCCAACCAAAATACGTAAGTATCCCTTGGCAAGCAAATGACCGCAAAAATGGCGCAACATGTTTGCAATGCCCTACAGGCAGATAATATCCAGTTTTTTCGGCGAAAAAAATCAAAAGCTCCTGAAAGCCAGCCAAAATACGTAAGGATCCCTTGGCAAGCAAATGACCGGAAAAATGGCGCAAAATGTTCGCAATGCCCTACAAGCAGATAATATCCAGTTTTTTTCGCGAAAAAATCAAAAACTCCTGAAAGCCAGCCAAAATACGTAAGTATCCCTTGGCAAGCAAATGACCGGAAAATGGCGCAAAATGTTCGCAATGCCCTACAGGCAGATAATATCCAGTTTTTTTCGCGAAAAAGTCAAAAGCTCCTGAAAGCCAGCCAAAATACGTAAGTATCCCTTGGGAAGCAAATGACCGCAAAAATGGCGCAAAATGTTCGCAATGCCCTACAGGCAGATAATATCCAGTTTTTTTCGCGAAAAAATCAAAAGCTCCTGAAAGCCAGCCAAAATACGTAAGTATCACTTTGCAAGCAAATGACCGCAAAAATGGCGCAAAATGTTCGCAATACCCTACAGGCAGATAATATCCAGTTTTTTCGGCGAAAAAAATCAAAAGCTCCTGAAAGCCAGCCAAAATACGTAAGGATCCCTTGGCAAGCAAATGACCGGCAAAATGGCGCAAAATGTTCGCAATGCCCTACAGGCAGATAATATCCAGTTTTTTTCGCGAAAAAATCAAAAACTCCTGAAAGCCAGCCAAAATACGTAAGTATCCCTTGGCAAGCAAATGACCGCAAAAATGGCGCAAAATGTTCGCAATGCCCTACAGGCAGATAATATCCAGTTTTTTTCGCGAAAAAATCAAAAGCTCCTGAAAGCCAGCCAAAATACGTAAGTATCCCTTGGCAAGCGAATGACCGCAAAAATGGCGCAAAATGTTCGCAATGCCCTACAGGCAGATAATATCCAGTTTTTTTCGCGAAAAAATCAAAAGCTCCTGAAAGCCAGCCAAAATACGTAAGTATCCCTTGGCAAGCAAATGACCGAAATAATGGCGCAAAATGTTTGCAATGCCCTACAGGCAGATAATATCCAGTTTTTTCCGCGAAAAAATCAAAAGCTCCTGAAAGCCAGCCAAAATACGTAAGTATCCCTTGGCAAGCAAATGACCGGAAAATGGCGCAAAATGTTCGCAATGCCCTACAGGCAGATAATATCCAGTTTGTTCCGCGAAAAAGTCAAAAGCTCCTGAAAGCCAGCCAAAATACGTAAGTATCCCTTGGCAAGCAAATGACCGCAAAAATGGCCCAAAATGTTCGCAATGCCCTACAGGCAGATAATATCCAGTTTTTTTCGCGAAAAAATCAAAAGCTCCTGAAAGCCAACCAAAATACGTAAGTATCCCTTGGCAATCAAATGACCGCAAAAATGGCGCAAAATGTTCGCAATGCCCTACAGGCAGATAATATCCAGTTTTTTTCGCGAAAAAGTCAAAAGCTCCTGAAAGCCAGCCAAAATACGTAAGTATCCCTTGGCAAGCGAATGCCCGGGAAATAGCGCAAAATGTTCGTAATGCCCTACAGGCAGATAATATCCAGTTTGTTCCGCGAAAAAATCAAAAGCTCCTGAAAGCCAGCCAAAATACGTAAGTATCCCTTGGCAAGCAAATGCCCGGGAAATAGCGCAAAATGTTCGTAATGCCCTACAGGCAGATAATATCCAGTTTGTTCCGCGAAAAAATCAAAAGCTCCTGAAAGCCAGCCAAAATACGTAAGTATCCCTTGGCAAGCGAATGACCGCAAAAATGGCGCAAAATGTTCGCAATGCCCTACAGGCAGATAATATCCAGTTTTTTTCGCGAAAAAATCAAAAGCTCCTGAAAGCCAGCCAAAATACGTAAGTATCCCTTGGCAAGCAAATGACCGGAAAAATGGCGCAAAATGTTCGCAATGCCCTACAGGCAGATAATATCCAGTTTTTTTCGCGAAAAAATCAAAAGCTCCTGAAAGCCAGCCAAAATACGTAAGTATCCCTTGGCAAGCAAATGACCGCAAAAATGGCGCAAAATGTTCGCAATGCCCTACAGGCAGATAATATCCAGTTTTTTTCGCGAAAAAATCAAAAACTCCTGAAAGCCAGCCAAAATACGTAAGTATCCCTTGGCAAGCAAATGACCGCAAAAATGGCGCAAAATGTTCGCAATGCCCTACAGGCAGATAATATCCAGTTTTTTTCGCGAAAAAATCAAAAGCTCCTGAAAGCCAGCCAAAATACGTAAGTATCCCTTGGCAAGCGAATGACCGCAAAAATGGCGCAAAATGTTCGCAATGCCCTACAGGCAGATAATATCCAGTTTTTTTCGCGAAAAAATCAAAAACTCCTGAAAGCCAGCCAAAATACGTAAGTATCCCTTGGCAAGCAAATGACCGCAAAAATGGCGCAAAATGTTCGCAATGCCCTACAGGCAGATAATATCCAGTTTTTTTCGCGAAAAAATCAAAAGCTCCTGAAAGCCAGCCAAAATACGTAAGTATCCCTTGGCAAGCAAATGACCGCAAAAATGGCGCAAAATGTTCGTAATGCCCTACAGGCAGATAATATCCAGTTTGTTCCGCGAAAAAATCAAAAGCTCCTGAAAGCCAGCCAAAATACGTAAGTATCCCTTGGCAAGCGAATGACCGCAAAAATGGCGCAAAATGTTCGCAATGCCCTACAGGCAGATAATATCCAGTTTTTTTCGCGAAAAAATCAAAAGCTCCTGAAAGCCAGCCAAAATACGTAAGTATCCCTTGGCAAGCAAATGACCGGAAAAATGGCGCAAAATGTTCGCAATGCCCTACAGGCAGATAATATCCAGTTTTTTTCGCGAAAAAATCAAAAGCTCCTGAAAGCCAGCCAAAATACGTAAGTATCCCTTGGCAAGCAAATGACCGCAAAAATGGCGCAAAATGTTCGCAATGCCCTACAGGCAGATAATATCCAGTTTTTTTCGCGAAAAAATCAAAAACTCCTGAAAGCCAGCCAAAATACGTAAGTATCCCTTGGCAAGCAAATGACCGCAAAAATGGCGCAAAATGTTCGCAATGCCCTACAGGCAGATAATATCCAGTTTTTTTCGCGAAAAAATCAAAAGCTCCTGAAAGCCAGCCAAAATACGTAAGTATCCCTTGGCAAGCGAATGACCGCAAAAATGGCGCAAAATGTTCGCAATGCCCTACAGGCAGATAATATCCAGTTTTTTTCGCGAAAAAATCAAAAACTCCTGAAAGCCAGCCAAAATACGTAAGTATCCCTTGGCAAGCAAATGACCGCAAAAATGGCGCAAAATGTTCGCAATGCCCTACAGGCAGATAATATCCAGTTTTTTTCGCGAAAAAATCAAAAGCTCCTGAAAGCCAGCCAAAATACGTAAGTATCCCTTGGCAAGCGAATGACCGCAAAAATGGCGCAAAATGTTCGCAATGCCCTACAGGCAGATAATATCCAGTTTTTTCCGCGAAAAAATCAAAAGCTCCTGAAAGCCAGCCAAAATACGTAAGTATCCCTTGGCAAACAAATGACCGGAAAAATGGCGCAAAATGTTCGCAATGCCCTACAGGCAGATAATATCCAGTTTTTTTCGCGAAAAAGTCAAAAGCTCCTGAAAGCCAGCCAAAATACGTAAGTATCCCTTGGCAAGCAAATGACCGCAAAAATGGCGCAAAATGTTCGCAATGCCCTACAGGCAGATAATATCCAGTTTTTTTCGCGAAAAAATCAAAAACTCCTGAAAGCCAGCCAAAATACGTAAGTATCCCTTGGCAAGCAAATGACCGCAAAAATGGCGCAAAATGTTCGCAATGCCCTACAGGCAGATAATATCCAGTTTTTTTCGCGAAAAAATCAAAAGCTCCTGAAAGCCAGCCAAAATACGTAAGTATCCCTTGGCAAGCGAATGACCGCAAAAATGGCGCAAAATGTTCGCAATGCCCTACAGGCAGATAATATCCAGTTTTTTTCGCGAAAAAATCAAAAACTCCTGAAAGCCAGCCAAAATACGTAAGTATCCCTTGGCAAGCAAATGACCGCAAAAATGGCGCAAAATGTTCGCAATGCCCTACAGGCAGATAATATCCAGTTTTTTTCGCGAAAAAATCAAAAGCTCCTGAAAGCCAGCCAAAATACGTAAGTATCCCTTGGCAAGCGAATGACCGCAAAAATGGCGCAAAATGTTCGAATGCCCTACAGGCAGATAATATCCAGTTTTTTTCGCGAAAAAATCAAAAGCTCCTGAAAGCCAGCCAAAATACGTAAGTATCCCTTGGCAAGCAAATGACCGAAATAATGGCGCAAAATGTTTGCAATGCCCTACAGGCAGATAATATCCATTTTTTTCCGCGAAAAAATCAAAAGCTCCTGAAAGCCAGCCAAAATACGTAAGTATCCCTTGGCAAGCAAATGACCGGAAAAATGGCGCAAAATGTTCGCAATGCCCTACAGGCAGATAATATCCAGTTTTTTTCGCGAAAAAGTCAAAAGCTCCTGAAAGCCAGCCAAAATACGTAAGTATCCCTTGGCAAGCAAATGACCGGAAAAATGGCGCAAAATGTTCGCAATGCCCTACAGGCAGATAATATCCAGTTTGTTCCGCGAAAAAGTCAAAAGCTCCTGAAAGCCAGCCAAAATACGTAAGTATCCCTTGGCAAGCAAATGACCGCAAAAATGGCCCAAAATGTTCGCAATGCCCTACAGGCAGATAATATCCAGTTTTTTTCGCGAAAAAATCAAAAGCTCCTGAAAGCCAACCAAAATACGTAAGTATCCCTTGGCAAGCAAATGACCGCAAAAATGGCGCAAAATGTTCGCAATGCCCTACAGGCAGATAATATCCAGTTTGTTCCGCGAAAAAATCAAAAGCTCCTGAAAGCCAGCCAAAATACGTAAGTATCCCTTGGCAAGCGAATGACCGCAAAAATGGCGCAAAATGTTCGCAATGCCCTACAGGCAGATAATATCCAGTTTTTTTCGCGAAAAAATCAAAAGCTCCTGAAAGCCAGCCAAAATACGTAAGTATCCCTTGGCAAGCGAATGACCGCAAAAATGGCGCAAAATGTTCGCAATGCCCTACAGGCAGATAATATCCAGTTTGTTCCGCGAAAAAGTCAAAAGCTCCTGAAAGCCAGCCAAAATACGTAAGTATCCCTTGGCAAGCGAATGCCCGGGAAATAGCGCAAAATGTTCGTAATGCCCTACAGGCAGATAATATCCAGTTTGTTCCGCGAAAAAATCAAAAGCTCCTGAAAGCCAGCCAAAATACGTAAGTATCCCTTGGCAAGCAAATGCCCGGGAAATAGCGCAAAATGTTCGTAATGCCCTACAGGCAGATAATATCCAGTTTGTTCCGCGAAAAAATCAAAAGCTCCTGAAAGCCAGCCAAAATACGTAAGTATCCCTTGGCAAGCGAATGACCGCAAAAATGGCGCAAAATGTTCGCAATGCCCTACAGGCAGATAATATCCAGTTTTTTTCGCGAAAAAATCAAAAGCTCCTGAAAGCCAGCCAAAATACGTAAGTATCCCTTGGCAAGCAAATGACCGGAAAAATGGCGCAAAATGTTCGCAATGCCCTACAGGCAGATAATATCCAGTTTTTTCCGCGAAAAAATCAAAAGCTCCTGAAAGCCAGCCAAAATACGTAAGTATCCCTTGGCAAGCAAATGACAAGAAAATGCCGCAAAATGTTCGCAATGCCCTACAGGCAGATAATATCCAGTTTTTTCCGCGAAAAAATCAAAAGCTCCTGAAAGCCAGCCAAAATACGTAAGTATCCCTTGGGAAGCAAATGCCCGGGAAATAGCGCAAAATGTTCGTAATGCCCTACAGGCAGATAATATCCAGTTTGTTCCGCGAAAAAATCAAAAGCTCCTGAAAGCCAGCCAAAATACGTAAGTATCCCTTGGCAAGCAAATGACCACAAAAATGGCGCAAAATGTTCGCAATGCCCTACAGGCAGATAATATCCAGTTTTTTTCGCGAAAAAATCAAAAGCTCCAGAAAGCCAGCCAAAATACGTAAGTATCCCTTGGCAAGCAAATGACCGGAAAAATGGCACAATATGTTCGCAATGCCCTACAGGCAGATAATATCCAGTTTTTTCCGCGAAAAAATCAAAAGCTCCTGAAAGCCAGCCAAAATACGTAAGTATCCATTGGCAAGCAATTGACAGGAAAAATGGTGCAAAATGTTCGCAATGCCCTACAGGCAGATAATATCCAGTTTTTTCCGCGAAAAAATCAAAAGCTCCTGAAAGCCAGCCAAAATACGTAAGTATCCCTTGGTAAGCAAATGACCGGAAAAATGGCGCAAAATGTTCGCAATGCCCTACAGGCAGATAATATCCGGGTTTTTCCGCGAAAAAATCAAAAGCTCCTGAAAGCCAGCCAAAATACGTAAGTATCCCTTGGCAAGCAAATGACCGGAAAAATGTTTGCAATGCCCTACAGGCAGATAATATCCAGTTTTTTCCGCGAAAAAATCAAAAGCTCCTGAAGGCCAGCCAAAATACGTAAGTATCCCTTCGCAAGCAAATGACCGGAAAAATGGCGCAAAATGTTCGCAATGCCCTACAGGCAGATAATATCCAGTTTTTTCCGCGAAAAAAACAAAAACTCCTGAAAGCCAGCCAAAATACGTAAGTATCCCTTGGCAAGCAAATGACCGAAAAAATGGCGCAAAATTTTTGCAATGCCCTACAGGCAGATAATATCCAGTTTTTTCCGCGAAAAAATCAAAAGCTCCTGAAGGCCAGGCAAAATACGTAAGTATCCCTTGGCAAGCAAATGACCGGAAAATGGCGCAAAATGTTCGCAATGCCCTACAGGCAGATAATATCCACTTTTTTTCCCGAAAAAATCAAAAGCTCCTGAAAGCCAGCCAAAATACGTAAGTATCCCTTGGCAAGCAAATGACCGGAAAAATGTTTGCAATGCCCTACAGGCAGATAATATCCAGTTTTTTCCGCGAAAAAATCAAAAGCTCCTGAAGGCCAGCCAAAATACGTGTCAGGTCCAGCCGTTCGCTTCGACGTCCACCACGAGAGTGTTCTCTTCTCCTCGACTAGTCATGTTCGTTCCTCAAGCGTTCTATTTTTAGCATCGGACGTGGTACAGTCTGCATAGATTGTGTCGTGCAACTCTGCTGAGTTGACAGCTCGGCCATCCTGCTTTGCCTCGTCCCGAGGCATACTAGATGATTCAGCTGCATTGCTGTCGTTTTCGTCCTCATCTGCTTCGTCTTCACTCGATTCTTCGACGCTCTCGATTTCTGGCCCTAACGAACACCAAGGTTTCATTCGTTCGGCATGGTAAACTGATTCAAATGATCGTTGATTTTGTTGACAGTCTTCGAGATCACCAATTAGATATCGATCTCGATCCAGCACTTTATTAACGATATAAGGACCCTTGTATTTCGGTTCAAGTTTCCGGGATTCACCAGTAGCTGTAGCAATGTTCTCGATCACAATCAAATCTTTGCCCGCAAATTGTTTGGGTTGTTTACGCTGAGAATCGTAGCGCTCCTTCCATTTTTGCTTCTCCTTGTCAATTTTCGCAGAGATTTCCTCGTGTGATACTTCGACTGGGTCTCCCTGATCCAATTCGTGCAACGTCTCCAAAAGCTTGTTCGGTAATACATCGCGCAATCGATAATTGAAGACAATCTCGTTCGGCGTGTGTCCAGTTGTCGAATTAGCCTGTGAATTAAGCGCAAACTGTAGCCCTCGAATATTTTGGTCCCATTTCCGCTTCTCATCACTCATTGTTCGCAAATACAATAAAATCGACTGATTAGCTCGTTCAATCTGTCCATTTGCTCGAGGCGTTCTGACGGCATTCAGGATGTGCTCAATACTATTGTTCGTACAATAGTTCCGGAACATTTTCGACGTGAATGCAGTACCTCGGTCCGAAATTAACCTTTTGGGTAGACCAAAATAACAAGTCAATTCATTTAGGATTTTAATCACCGTTGTTGAATTTTTGGATCTAACGGCCTTTACAACAATATATTTTGAAAAGACATCCATTATTCCTAAGACATGGGTATATCCTCCAGTACTCCTCGGGAAAGGTCCCAAATGATCAACGTGCAACGTATCGAAAGGAATTGCTACGGTTGCACTAACATAGAGTTTTCCTTCCGATTTTCCTGCTGGCTTCTTGAAATAGCAACATTCCACGCAAGCAAATATGTAGCTTTTCACGTAGTTCCGCATCCGTTTGAACCAATATAATTTCCTTATTTGGTCCAGCGTTTTCTCGACTCCAAAATGCCCACGATCATCGTGTGCACTTTTGACAACTCTCCACCTTACAGCCTTGGGCACCACCCACTTTAATTCGTTTTTGACTTTTCGGTACAGTCGATTGGTTTCCAGAACATAATCAACTTGGAGCTGTGCTAATTGGTCCGACGGTGTCTCTCCTCTCAAAATTTTGATTATTCCCAACAATTGGGGATCCTGCTGTTGCATCGTCACCAGCCAATCGTTATCCATAACATTTACCGTTAATATCTGCTCTCCGACATCCAATGGAGTTCTCGCAACTCCAACAGGGGCACGGCTTAATGCATCGACATATTGAACCTTGTTTCCGGCACGATGTACAAGCTCAAAATCGTACTCCTGCAATTTCAACCACCAGCGAGCTATCTTCTGTTATATCAGAGGCTGAAATGAAATCCGTAATGCGTAATGCGCGTAAAACAATCATTCCCATGTAACGACGGTTCTCATGAAAAACGTTCACACGTCCTCTGATTTAAGATGTATGCTGGACAAAATGAACCGATCGAAATTGGGTGAGTTTCCCATTAGGCACGAAACTAATTATTCTTTTATGTATAATATTAATTGGTTCGCTTGGTCCCTTTGCTTGCAGTTAGAAATTAAGTAATAAATAGGAATAGAATTGTAAGAAAGTAGAGTAGTATTGTATTAGCCTCCAAACGGAGATCATTAATAAAAGTCTTTCACAAAACGACGAGTTTAGTTTTTGATTTAAATAAAAAGGCTTGAGAGGAGTTTTCCGTTTTCAAGACCTTGTAATTGGCGCAGTCGTTTGTCCGAATAATATAAGGACACTAATCGAATCTAGTCGCGGCATCGATAAGTGCAAGGGCACAAGGTGCATATTTCGCAAAAACGCGAGAGCGTTGAAAATAGAAGTTTCGCGAGCGGTCAACCGGAAAAGAAAATTACATTTAGTGCTGTGCAATTTACGACAGATTTGGATCTCAACAAGAAGCTAGGAAATGGCAACCGAAGACATCAGGCAATCTTCAAGGCTGGACGAAGTGCTGCAAAATCTAGAAAATAGAAACAGAACGGACGAGGGATCTTCTCCACCATTGACAACGTCTACTTTGAAACGTTTACAACTAGACCCAATAAAATTTGCTTCCAAACTGGACACTTACGATGGATCTAGTGGAACATTGAAATCCTGGATAGACAACGTGGAAATCCTAGTCTCAACACTTTCTGTCTACGATCAACTCTCGCATTTAATCATCTTTAACATTCTACGAACTAAACTAGTAGGTAAGGCACAGAAAGTAATGAATATTAACAATAATATAAGCCAATGGAGTCATTTAAAAGAAATTCTTATATCTAACTTTAGTGATAAGAAAAATTGTTTGCAACTTTTAGACGATCTTAGATTAACAGAGTTTAGAACAAATGTATTAGATTTTTACAATCAAATAATATCTAAGCTACAACGTTTGAATGTTAAATCGGAACTCGAAAATAAGTGCCAAGAAATAGACGGAAATAAAAGAATCGCGTTAAATGTTTTTATGTGTAAAATGATAGAGCCAGTTCGAAGTGTTTTGTTCGGTAGAAATCCAAGTTCATTAGATCAAGCTCTCGCTATTCTGACAGAAGGCAACTATTTATACTATTCACAATGTGAGAATATATCAAAAAATTTCGTACCAAGACAAAACGTGCATAAACCAAATTCATCCAATTCGTTTCACAAATATAATTCACAACAATTGCAAAATAATAATACCTTCAATCCTAATCATAATAATTTTCGTGACAATCGACAGTTTAACTGGCAAAATTCCACACAGTATCATAATAATAGAAATTTTAATCGTAACCATAATAATCGATTTAATGATACTTTCAATGATAATTCTCTCCAATCTCGAATCAGACGATATGGACCACCACAATCAATGGAAGTTGATAATTCCCGTCAAATGGTGCAAACCAACCTAAATTTTCGGCAACAAGCCTCGGATGTAAACCAACGTTACCCTATATCCGAATAGATTCTTATGGAATGCCATTACGATTTTTAATAGATACAGGTGCGACAATTAGTACTATTCGTCCTGGACTTTGCGATCCTGTTAAGGCATATGAGTGGTTTCGAAAGGAAAGAGGTCTTTATTTGTGGAACGAAAATAAACTTTATTTCTATGCTTATTGCATTCACCCGTGCTCACGTCACAGTGGTTGGCTTATGACTAACTTGTTATGGAGCGCATTAAATGCGATGACCAGTCTCAACACTTCCGCCGTCGGAGCGTTTTATGCACATTCCCAGCTTGGTGCGTAATTCGACAAATCTGCGTTTTGGAGACGCTTTGGTGAATATATCCGCCAACTGGGCTTCGGTAGGCACAAAGGTTACATTTATTTCACCATTCTCGACTTTCTCGCGTATATAGTGAAATTTCACGTCAATATGTTTCGTGCGCTTATGAAATTCTGGATTGTGAATTAAACGAATTGCGCTTTGATTGTCGACGTACAGTTTCATCGGTTTATCTGACAAAAACCCAAGTTCGCATAACAATGCGCGAAGCCACACGGCCTCTTTCGTCGCTGTAGACGCTGCTATGTATTCCGATTCCGTCGTACTCATTGACACGAGTTTTTGTCGCTGAGATGACCAAGTTACAATTCCGTTTGACATACAAAACGCGTAACCTGTCGTCGACCTTCTGGTGGCAATATCGCTCGCGAAATCTGCGTCTGAGTATCCCACAATTTCGACACCCGACTCCGATGCTCGGAATTCAATTCCCATATTTGTTGTCTCTATCAGATATCCAATGATGCGTTTCACTGCTCGCCAATGACTATCGTTATGATTGTTCAGAAATTTGCTGACCGAATTCACCGCGTATGCAATATCTGGGCGTGTTACTACGGCAAGAAACATCAGTGATCCTACTGCCTCGCGATATGGCACTACTTGCCTTTCTGCCTCTTCTGACTCTGCCGGATACAAAATAGTATGAGGATCCGCCGGTACGGAAACCCCTTTTGCTCGACTCATTCCGAATCTCTCGATAATTTTCTTTGCGTAGAGCTCTT
This sequence comes from Oxycera nigricornis, assembly GCA_963942545.1. Classification (NCBI taxonomy): domain Eukaryota; kingdom Metazoa; phylum Arthropoda; class Insecta; order Diptera; family Stratiomyidae; genus Oxycera; species Oxycera nigricornis. The sequence goes on from OZ012660.1 coordinate 23,760,581, forward strand.
GATGTACAAACATCGACCTTGACTCACGATCTCGACTTATTTGCATACCGACGAAGGTACTGCAATCACCGATAGTTATCTCAAATTCTTTGCTTAACTTGCCGACAATATTCTCGATTACATCAGCAGACTTAGCTGCAATTATCCCGTCGTCAACGAATAGCGCGAGATACACTTTAACATCGTCGTAGATGCCGACATACACACATTTGTCCGAATTTGTTTCAATTAGATTGAAACGTTTTAGAACACTCGCGATTTTCACATTCCAGCATCGCGGTGACTGTTTGAGTCCATACAATGCCTTCTTGAGAAGACACACCACATTCTCTCGATCTTCGTTGACTTCAAGTCCTGTTGGTATTTTCATCCTAACATTCTCGTCCAGAAGTCCATGGAGAAAAGCAGTTCGAACATCAAACTGTACTGCTTCGAGATTTTCTTCAGTGATGATCGCTAGGAGTACTCGAAGGGAGTCGTACCTCACAACCGGTGAGAAAGTCTCCGAATAGTCCACACCTTCTCGCTGCATGAATCCTCTGGCGCATAATCGTGCCTTGAATCTGACCACGCTTCCTTTCGTGTCACGTAGAACTTTGAAGACCCACTTGGAATCTATGTTTTTTTCACCTGGGATTTTTGACACTATCTCCCAAGTCCCGTTCTTATGATGTGCATCGAGCTCGTCCTTGATGGCTTCCGCCCATTGAGTAGCCTCTGGACCTGATACAGCTTCTTGATATGTCGTTGGAATAATGTGTTCCACGAGATACAGCCCATATCTCTTTGGTTGGTTGATCGTCGCTCGATTGCGCAGCACCATCGGTGCCGAAGTTTCTTGCTCTTGTTGCTGTCGAACGTTTTCAACCCTGTTCGTTGCTTGTCCAGTTGCCGCGTTGTCGGCGTCTACAAAGTCGACTCCTGCGTTTATGACGATAGCCTCGGTATCGTCTTCTGCATCTTGGAATGCATCTTTATTGATTTCGCTCTGCATCGGTAGTGTGAGTTCGACCTCGGACACTGGTACCTCCGATTCCACCTCGCTCTTTCGTTCATTGAACGCTACATGCCTAGAAATAGTCACAACTTTTGTAACATGATCATAGCACCTGTAATTCGATGACTCGCTGTCGTATCCCACGAAGATCAACTTTTTCGCTCGAGGATCGAATTTTGTGAGCTTCTGTTTCGGCACGTATACATAGGCGTCGGAGCCAAAGATTCTCATGTGGGAAAGATCAGGCTTCTTCCTCGTCCACAATTCATACGGCGTACAACTTTCGCTCTTCCTTGACTGCCCGGTCCTGTTAAGCGTGTAAACCGCTGTAGCAGTTGCTTCCGCCCAAAGATATGCTGGCAGCTTTCTCGCTTGTAGCATCGTTCTCGCTGCTTCCACTATTGTGCGATTGTCTCGCTCCGACTTCCCGTTCTGTTCCGGAGTATATGGTGCTGTGGTCTCCAGAGTTATTCCTCTTTTCTTCATGTATTCGCTCATCTTCTGGTTGCAGTACTCGGTACCGTTGTCCGTTCGTAACGTTTTCATTGTGCGCCCAAATTTATTGTTTACAAGGCGCTCGAACTCCTTGAATTTCTCAAAAACGTCCGACTTGTGATGAATAAAATATACGACTCGATAATTTGTCGCGTCGTCCTTGAAAAGCACATAGTACTTTGCTCCTCCTAACGACTGCACCGACATTGGTCCACACACGTCACTGTGGATGATCTCTCCGGGATTGCTCGCCGTCTTCTTGACCTCTCTCTGGAACGGAAGTTTATGTAATTTGCCATACTGGCAAGCTTCGCAGAAGAAATCTTCCGTGTTCTTCAGGGTTACCCCCTTCACAAGCTTTCGATTGACCAACTCGATGAGTGCCCGCTTGTGTATATGGCCGAGTCGCTCGTGCCACATTTTAAAGTTCAGGGCTGTTACGTTGACTTCTCGATTCTGCTTCGGTCTTCGGAAATACATTCTGTACAACCCGTTGTCCTGTTTGGTTCCGGTTGCCTCAACTTTACCGCCTCGCTTTATTTCTACTATTTCTTTTTCGAATTCTACTTTGAATCCTTTGTTCGTGCAGGCACCGACGGAAAATAGGTTTCGTGTAACACAAGGTACGAGTAGGACATTCTCGATGATACCGCTTTCCCATTCTCCATTGACGAGTTTCTCGATACGGACTCTCCCGACGCCTACCACAACACATACACCGTCATCACCCAACATGACAGTTTCCCCTATTACCGGCCGTAGCTCCTCAATCCAGTCGCGACGAGATGTGACGTGCTCCGACGCTCCGCTGTCGGTAATCCAGACATCCACTTTATCTGCGTCCCGCAACTGCTTATACTGCTCGGCTGTCGGCTGATGTTTTCGTTCGCCCACTACTAATGCTCTCGCGCTTTCTTTCTGCGACTGAACTACGAACACGCAACCACGGCTCGACTGACCTTGATTCTTGTCGTTTCTGTTGCCATCATTTTTCCGCTTCTTGCACTGACTCGCGTAGTGTCCCATTTCCTGGCACCGAAAACACTCGATATTCTTTTTCGACTTTTTCTTTTTCATGTCTTTGTCCTTTGAATGCGCACCGTATTTCGAACTACTATGCTTAGTAACCGCTAACGCACTCGTTGTGTCACCACACTCACTTTTGTTCGAATCTTCCCTTATTAGTCTTTCTAACAAATACGCGACTGTCTGACGCGCCGGGTCCACGCTATCCCACGCTGTTCTGAAAACGTTGAACTTCGACGTTAAACTCGACATAATTTTCGCAATCACTGCTGCGTCGGAAATTCTTTCGCCGAGATCTATCAACTGTCGCGCCATGTTTTGTACCGTACTCACGTGCTGCACGGCCGTGTCTGTAGGACCCATCATATAGGTATAGAACCTTTGTGTTAACGCGCCGACGTTCGATACCGATTTCTGTTCGTGCACTGCGATAAGCTTGTCCCACATTTCTTTAGCGGTAACACACACTAGCACACTCACAACTTGTTCGTCTTCCATAGCAGACGCGATGATCGCCGTCGCTTTGGCATTGTCTTTTATCCACAATTTCGTTTGTGCGGCATTTTCACCATCCTGGTTCACTGGTATCGTTCTTGTACCGTCGACCACGTCAAATATTTCGTTCGCCATCAGCACTGCTGATATTTGAAATTTCCACGCTTGGAAGTTTCTCCCGTCGAACCGCTTGACCGATCGTACCAACGCGTCAGCCGACATTTTTTTATGTACCAACGAGACTCTGATCACTTGCACACTGAAGACCAAAAAGAAACGAACACTGCGCGTATTCTTACGCGCGCGATACGACACGAAACTCGTTGACGTAAATTCTCGCTAATTCGCTCTTCTCCAATCCCAGAGAATCAACTGGCTTTGATTCCGCGTCCCGTTATTACTGTTTATTTGTCCACTGATGTCGCGCCTGCGTGCCTTGCTCGCACGCGAAGATGGCCGCCTTGAGTCACAAGCTCGAACACTTTTACTTCCCACGTTTTCACGATCGCGATATTTTCACACTTATTCCTTCCCAGCAAAACTACTTTCACAATGGCTACGTTGCCTGGGCCCATAACCTGTTAAGGCATATGAGTGGTTTCGAAAGGAAAGAGGTCTTTATTTGTGGAACGAAAATAAACTTTATTTCTATGCTTATTGCATTCACCCGTGCTCACGTCACAGTGGTTGGCTTATGACTAACTTGTTATGGAGCGCATTAAATGCGATGACCAGTCTCAACAGATCCTAAGCTTAGAATCCCTATCAAACGAACTAAATTGTTCTCTCTAAACTCAGAGCTTGTGTACGATTACATTATTTCTATTAAACCTTTTAAAGAATTCTCCGATTCTGATCAAAGTCATAAACTTAACTTTATGGAAATAAAATTTAGTGACAAGTATGATGGTCTGATTGGTAATGATGTATTATCATTGTACAAAACGACAATTGATCTTCATAATAAAACTATACAGTTCAACACAAAGGTTCTTCCGATTTATTTCAACGAAAATCAAGAAAAGAAACCGATTGTAGGCAGTTTAACGAAAACTTTCAGGGAAAATGAAGGTTCGAAAACTGAATCAAACGAACACCTAGAGCAGTTGCAAGAAATGAAGAACTCTACAAATGTAAATCATTTACCCATTCCTTATAATGAACTTGTCACATTTTCGGATGAGCGAACATTCGCAAACGACGTTGTAAATGAAATTCGAACAAACCATTTAAACTACGAAGAAAAACAAAAACTACTATTTTTAATAAATAAGTATAAATCAACGTTTTACGGAGAAGGTCAAACATTAACATTTACTCATGTTATTAAACATGAAATCAAAACAAAAAATAATGACCCAATTTACACGAAAACTTACCGATATCCCGAAGCTCATAGGAAAGAAGTGGAATATCAAATGCAGGACTTGCTCAATCAAGGTATAATTAGGCATAGCTCATCGCCGTATTCATCCCCTATTTGGGTTGTACCCAAAAAGGCTGATGCATCTGGCAAACCCAAGTGGAGAATTGTGGTCGATTATCGGAAGTTGAATCTAATAACAACTGATGATAAATTCCCTATTCCTAATATAGATGATATATTAGACAAATTAGGTAGATCCATGTACTTCTCAACATTAGATTTGGCGAAAGGCTTTCATCAAATCGAAATCAAAGAAAGCGATATACCAAAAACAGCCTTTTCGACGAATTTCGGTCATTATGAATTTACACGAATGCCATTTGGCCTTAAGAACGCACCTGCTACATTTCAAAGATTAATGAACTACGTTTTGAAAGATTTAATAGGCTCTATTTGTTTTGTATATATGGACGATGTAATAGTATTTAGTACTTCTTTGCAAGAACATTTAGTTTCACTAGAAAAGGTCTTCAAAAAATTGAAAGATGCAAATCTACAAATACAACTAGATAAGTCTGAATTTCTGAAAAGAGAAACTGAATTTTTAGGACATATAGTAACACCTGAAGGAGTAAAACCTAATCCAAATAAAGTAGAAGCCATTTCAAAGATGAAAATCCCTAAAACAAAGAAACAAATTAAACAGTTTTTGGGTATGGTAGGCTATTACCGAAAGTTTATTAAAGACTTTTCAAAAATTGCAAAACCTCTTACTAACAGATTGAAAAATGATACACAAATAAATACCGACGATACTGACTATAAAGAAAGCTTCGAGCAACTGAAAATTTTGGTTATGAGCGACCCAATATTAAAATACCCCGATTTTTCCAAAAAATTTGTAGTTACGACCGATGCTTCTAATTACGCAATTGGCGCTGTTCTTTCCCAAGATAACCATTCAATTTGCTACGCTAGTCGAACTTTAAACAACCATGAAACAAAATATTCCACTATCGAAAAAGAATTGCTATCAATTGTCTGGGCTTTAAAATATTTTCGACCATACATCTATGGCCGTAAATTCACAATAAAAACTGACCACAAACCCCTTACCTGGATAGCAAACCTTAAAGAACCTAACCCTAAGCTACAACGTTGGAAAATACAATTAGAAGAATTCAATTATGACATTGAATATATTAAAGGAAAAGAAAATTTTGTTGCGGATTATTTTTCACGACCAGTTATAAACATTATCGATGATAACAATGACAATACTTCAATGAGAGCAACCTGCCATAGTGCAGAAGAAGACAATAGTAATTATATCCAAATAGGTGAAAGACCACTTAACGTGTTCAAAGTACAACTAGTAATTAAACAAGGAAATCACAATTCAGTTCAAATTGAAAAACATTTTAATAGGACCAGAAAAATATTTACTTCTAAGGAACATGATGATAAATTTTTCACTTATATTCTGAAAAATCACTTACCTTCCAAAGGCCTTGTAGGTGTATATATTCCAAATGAAAATTTATATACAAAATTCCAAGACAGCTATTTAAAATGGACAACACCCCACAATCCTGTAAAACTAGTAAAAAGCCCGTATCTTTTGTTTGATTGCGACGAACAAAGTGATATTCACGAAGAAATTAACAGGGAACATCTAAAAAATAATCATCGTGGCATCGAAGAAGTTTACAAAAACATTAAAACTAAATTCTATTACCCAAATTTAAAGAACGAAATAGCAAAACTAATCAACAATTGTCAAATATGTAACATTTCCAAATATGAAAGAAATCCCCCAAATCCTCCATTCTGTAAAAGCAAAATCCCCGAAACACCCAATGAAATTATCCACATGGACATATGGTACCGAAATAAAAACTCAATGTATATGACTTTCATTGATAAATTTACAAAATTCGCGTATATTACCCCAATAAAATTTAGGACATGGACGGAAGTAAGAACCGCACTGAACGCCTTTCTATCTGTAAATGGTAAGCCTCAAACTATAATAACCGACAATGAAAGCGCTTATCAAAATAATCTCCAATATTTTTTACAGAATGAAGGTATACAACTTCATTTCTGTACACCACACATTAAAACTGGCAATAGTGACATTGAAAGATTTCACAATACTTTAAATGAACATCTTCGCATAATGACAGAAATTAATAGACAAGATCCAACTAAACCCATTTGTGTCCGTGAAGCAGTTAAATTCTATAATAATTCCATACATAGTACAACCAACGAAAAACCAATTAATTTTAAAAATTGTGTGATTTTACCCGAAAAATATCCTGATATCAAAGAAAGAATTATTAATACTCAACATAAAAAAATGGAATACCACAATAAAAACAAAAAAGACTGTGAATATAATCCCCAATTTATAAAAAATACGTTAGCTAAAACAAAACTGCATCCAAAATTTAAAAGAAATACACACAAACGACAAATCAATAAGAAACTCCTTAAGCGATATAAGCATTTTCAACCACAGAAAATAGCATTTCAGGACCAATCATTATCTTTGCCTTATGTTTCACTACATCCGCAGGACAAAATCTAGATATTAATGAAATCTTTCAGGGCAATGGGTACGGAATTTACAAACGAATTGGAACGAATTTTTTTTAAATTCAAATATGAACACGTAAACAAAAAAAAACTTACAAATCATGCTGAACTCCATTTTAGAAATTCACGAGATGGTTTTATCATCCCGATTGGAAGTATTAAGTAAACTTATTTTAATTACGGAAGAAATTTGTAAATCCGATATTGACATCCCAAAATTGCAAAACATTCGAATTGTTGTGGCTCAGAGAAAGAAAATAATTTTTATAATATTGCATATTCCAAACTTTTCAAATTATTCATATTTTTAAACCAAAATTGTATCGCTATCAAATAAAAATAAGTTAGAATTATCAACACCAAATACTTCATTGTGGAAAATATTGTCAGTTGTATCAGTTTTTGTTCTAATGAAAATAATTGCTATTATTTTTTATGGAAAATCCTGCAAAGCAAACGGACACATGAACTTTAATGTAATTTGAATCGCGAGGACGCAATTCCTCTTCAGGAGGGACGTGTTATATCAGAGGCTGAAATGAAATCCGTAATGCGTAATGCGCGTAAAGCAATCATTCCCATGTAACGACGGTTCTCATGAAAAACGTTCACACGTCCTCTGATTTAAGATGTATGCTGGACAAAATGAACCGATCGAAATTGGGTGAGTTTCCCATTAGGCACGAAACTAATTATTTTTTTATGTATAATATTAATTGGTTCGCTTGGTCCCTTTGCTTGCAGTTAGAAATTAAGTAATAAATAGGAATAGAATTGTAAGAAAGTAGAGTAGTATTGTATTAGCCTCCAAACGGAGATCATTAATAAAAGTCTTTCACAAAACGACGAGTTTAGTTTTTGATTTAAATAAAAAGGCTTGAGAGGAGTTTTCCGTTTTCAAGACCTTGTAATTCTTCGATGGTAAAGGCTTCTTTTGTCGTGTAGTTGTCACAGCAGCACAATCCGTAATGACTCGAAATTGCTTGCCATGCAAATATACTCGAAATCTGTCTAATGATTCAACAATTGCTAAGACTTCAAGCTCATGGGAATGATAGTTCCGCTCTGCCTCGCTGCAACACCGACTGTAATAAAATACCGGTTTGAGCTCACCTGGGCTCTGCTCTTGAAACAGCACCCCAGCTAGACCCACGGAGCTAGCATCAGTATGGACTTCGTGCCTCTTGCTTGCATCATATAAGCACAGCACTGGAAGATTGGAAAGTCTTTCCTTCAAAATATTAAATGCAAATTCTTGTTCCTTTCCCCATATAAATTTGACATTTTTCGCTAAAAGACGACTGATGGGTCTTGCTATTTCGGCGTACTTCTCGATGTATTTACGGAAAAATCCGGTGAGTCCGAGAAATCAGCGAACGTCACTCACATTTGATAGCGCTGGGAACTCCTTAATAGCCGCAACCTTTATCTCACCAGGTGAAATAGTGTCAGCACTCACACGATGTCCTAAAAAGGTTATACTTTCATCGAGGAAGCAACATTTCGATCGACGGAGAGTTATTCCGACGGAACGAAGAACCTGGAACACCTGTCTCAATTTTTGCAATCCTTCATCAAAATCTTTGCTAGGTACCACTAGGTCATCGATAAACGCTATCAATACTCCAGGTGGCAGCATGTTAACGATTTTCTGCATCACTTCCTGGAACACGGCAGGTCCATTTACGACCCCAAACGGCATGCGTAAAAACTCAAAATGACCGTCATGCGTTATAAATGCGGTGTATTTTTGCGACTCGGGAGCAATTTCAATTTGATAATATCCAGACATTAGATCTAAAACCGTGAATAATTTAGCACCGGCCAGCTGGGCAAGAATTTCGTCAACAATGGGCATTAGGAAGCGTCGTTTCTTTGTAACCGAATTCAGCTCCCTGTAATCAATGCACATTCGATCTTCTGCATTGGCTTTCTTGACGATCACAACTGGTGAAGCAAATGAGCTTTCACTTCGTTGGATAATATTATTGGCCAACAATTCGTTCACGATTTTTGTGACTATTGGCCGTTTAGCAAAGGCAACTCGATGAGGTCTATGATATATCGTTCTCTCTACAGTGAGATCAATACTCAACTGTCCCAGTCTACATTTCCCGATTTCGGATAATTTCTCAGCGAAACAGTCACTATATTCATCGAGTAGTTTGATAACTTGTTTTCTTACTTGGTCACCCCATTTGTTCATGTTATCGACTTCGTCCTCAATATGACACACATCTTCTCCTATCACCAAGCGCAATTTATGTGTCAGTAGGAAGTCGGCTCCTAATAATGCTGGCCCTGGCAACATTAAATCGTCGACTACATAGAACGTATGTTGAAATGTTTTATTATCAAACTGAATTCCCGTTTTAATCTTCTCGTTGCACAGATGCACACCTCCTCCGAATCCACTTAATTTTAACTCCTCGTTCGTCTCCATTTTCCCAATACTCGCAGCTAATGAGCGAGACAGAAGGGATCGAGTACTACCCGAGTCGATTATTGTTACAACTTTCCGTCCTTCGATGATTATCTCCTTTTCAATCCATCCGGGTTTCTCCGCCTTCTCTTGTCTGCCATCGTTGACCTGCAGGACCTGTGTATTTGGTTGCGTTGCTTGCCCCACCTTTCTCACATTATCCAAACAGTCCTCTGTTCGGTGACCGCTCCGACGGCAATGATCGCACCGTGGACGTCGCTGTGGCAAAGGGCAGGCTGCGGCTAAGTGGCCGCGTTGTCGACAATTGAAACATGTAGGACCAGCACTTGCACCGCGTACATTTCTATCCTGAGACCAACTTTGAACTTTACCCGATGGTATATTGGTTTGTACACTTGGTATGGGTACCGATGATGACACAACGACTTCATTTTCCAAGAATCGGTTGAGAGCTAGATGAAACTCTCTCAAGTTATTAAATTCACTGCCAGCAAAAGCATTTTGCAATCTTGGGTAATTTAGTCCGCGGCGAATATACTTTATTACGGCAGCATCTGACACTTCCCCGCGACGACCGATTGACACCATTTTAAAATAATACTCATCTACACTTTCGTGTTTTTCACGAATATTGTTCATTAGTTTTAAATGCACATCGGCTTCGTCACCCCGGGTTGGGAAGTCGATTACCAGCTTATTCGCAAACTCATTGAAATTCCTGAACACGTGCGCTTGTCCATCATTCCACACTTTCGCGTATCCGCGTAATTTTGTTTGCGAAGCGAACAACACTAGTTTATCGTCCCACAAGTAAACTTCTTGCAGTTGACACACACGTTTTACAAATTGTTCAGCAGACCATTCCTTGGTGGCGGGATTAAAATCTGGTAACATTTCAGAAATGTCCCGCACTGAGAAGCTGGTTTTCGCGTGACGAACCGATTGTTCGAACAAAGTCTTTTCGCGTTCAAGAAGAGTACGTTCACGCTCGCTGAACGCCCGCTCTCTTGAACTCACGTCACTCTCGATCACGGTGGCTTCGGCGATTTCGTCGCCATTTTCATTCGATGCGTCCACTAATTGTATCCTATCGCCTTCATTTGTAACCTCCGTGCTATTTGCACCGGGCAAATCCATATCCATAAGTCGCTGGATAAGATCTGGCTTATTTCCGGCAATCGGCAAACCACGTTCGCGGCACAAAGCGATTAAGTCCTTTCTTAGCAAGGAAGCGTACATTTTACAGCGAACACACGTTAATTAATTGGATATTAATCCCACTTCTGATCTGTCAGGTCCAGCCGTTCGCGTCGACATCCACCACGAGAGTGTTCTCTTCTCCTCGACTAGTCATATTCGTTCCTCAAGCGTTCTATTTTTAGCATCGGACGTGGTACAGTCTGCATAGATTGTGTCGTGCAACTCTGCTGAGTTGACATACGTAAGTATCCCTTGGCAAGCAAATGACCGGCAAATGGCGCAAAATGTTTGCAATGCCCTACAGGCAGATAATATCCAGTTTTTTTCGCGAAAAAATCAAAAGCTCCTGAAAGCCAGCCAAAATACGTAAGTATCCCTTGGCAAGCAAATGACCGCAAAAATGGCGCCAAATGTTCGCAATGCCCTACAGGCAGATAATATCCAGTTTTTTCCGCGAAAAAATCAAAAGCTCATGAAAGCCAGCCAAAATATGTAAGTATCCCTTGGCAAGCAAATGACCGGAAAAATGGCGCAATATGTTCGCAATGCCCTACAGGCAGATAATATCCAGTTTTTTCCGCGAAAAAATCAAAAGCTCCTGAAAGCCTGCCAAAATACGTAAGTATCCATTGGGAAGCAAATGACCGGAAAAATGGCGCAAAATGTTTGCAATGCCCTACAGGCAGATAATATCCAGTTTTTTCCGCGAAAAAATCAAAAGCTCCTGAAGGCCAGCCAAAATACGTAAGTATCCCTTGGCAAGCAAATGACCGGAAAATGGCGCAAAATGTTTGCAATGCCCTACAGGCAGATAATATCCAGTTTTTTCCGCGAAAAAATCAAAGGCTCCTGAAAGCCTGCCAAAATACGTAAGTATCCCTTGGCAAGCAAATGACCGAAAAAATGGCGCAAAATGTTTGCAATGCCCTACAGGCAGATAATATCCAGTTTTTTCCGCGAAAAAATCAAAGGCTCCTGAAGGCTAGCCAAAATACGTAAGTATCCCTTGGCAAGCAAATGACCGGAAAATGGCGAAAAATGTTCACAATGCCCTACAGGCAGATAATATCCAGTTTTTTTCGCGAAAAAATCAAAAGCTCCTGAAAGCCAGCCAAAATATGTAAGTATCCCTTGGCAAGCAAATGACCGGAAAAATGGCGCAAAATGTTTGCAATGCCCTACAGGCAGATAATATCCAGTTTTTTCCGCGAAAAAATCAAAAGCTCCTGAAGGCCAGCCAAAATACGTAAGTATCCCTTGGCAAGCAAATGACCGGAAAATGGCGCAAAATGTTCGCAATGCCCTACAGGCAGATAATATCCAGTTTTTTCCGCGAAAAAATCAAAAGCTCCTGAAAGCCAGCCAAAATACGTAAGTATCCCTTGGCAAGCAAATGACCGAAAAAATGGCGCAAAATGTTTGCAATGCCCTACAGGCAGATAATATCCAGTTTTTTCCGCGAAAAAATCAAAAGCTCCTGAAGGCCAGCCAAAATACGTAAGTATCCCTTGGCAAGCAAATGACCGGAAAATGGCGCAAAATGTTCGCAATGCCCTACAGGCAGATAATATCCAGTTTTTTCCGCGAAAAAATCAAAAGCTCCTGAAAGCCAGCCAAAATACGTAAGTATCCATTGGCAAGCAAATGACAGGCAAAATGGTGCAAAATGTTCGCAATGCCCTACAGGCAGATAATATCCAGTTTTTTCCGCGAAAAAATCAAAAGCTCCTGAAAGCCAGCCAAAATACGTAAGTATCCCTTGGTAAGCAAATGACCGGAAAAATAGCGCAAAATGTTCGCAATGCCCTACAGGCAGATAATATCCGGGTTTTCCCGCGAAAAAATCAAAAGCTCCTGAAAGCCAGCCATAATACGTAAGTATCCCTTGACAAGCAAATGACCGGGAAAATGGCGCAAAATGTTCGCAATGCCCTACAGGCAGATAATATCCAGTTTTTTCCGCGAAAAAATCAAAAGCTCCTGAAAGCCAGCCATAATACGTAAGTATCCCTTGACAAGCAAATGACCGGGAAAATGGCGCAAAATGTTTGCAATGCCCTACAGGCAGATAATATCCAGTTTTTTCCGCGAAAAAATCAAAAGCTCCTGAAGGCCAGCCAAAATACGTAAGTATCCCTTGGCAAGCAAATGACCGGAAAATGGCGCAAAATGTTCGCAATGCCCTACAGGCAGATAATATCCAGTTTTTTCCGCGAAAAAATCAAAAGCTCCTGAAAGCCAGCCAAAATACGTAAGTATCCATTGGCAAGCAAATGACAGGCAAAATGGTGCAAAATGTTCGCAATGCCCTACAGGCAGATAATATCCAGTTTTTTCCGCGAAAAAATCAAAAGCTCCTGAAAGCCAGCCAAAATACGTAAGTATCCCTTGGTAAGCAAATGACCGGAAAAATAGCGCAAAATGTTCGCAATGCCCTACAGGCAGATAATATCCTGGTTTTCCCGCGAAAAAATCAAAAGCTCCTGAAAGCCAGCCAAAATACGTAAGTATCCCTTGGCAAGCAAATGACCGAAAAAATGGCGCAAAATGTTTGCAATGCCCTACAGGCAGATAATATCCAGTTTTTTCCGCGAAAAAATCAAAAGCTCCTGAAAGCCTGCCAAAATACGTAAGTATCCCTTGGCAAGCAAATGACCGAAAAAATGGCGCAAAATGTTTGCAATGCCCTACAGGCAGATAATATCCAGTTTTTTCCGCGAAAAAATCAAAAGCTCCTGAAGGCCAGCCAAAATACGTAAGTATCCCTTGGCAAGCAAATGACCGGAAAATGGCGCAAAATGTTCGCAATGCCCTACAGGCAGATAATATCCAGTTTTTTCCGCGAAAAAATCAAAAGCTCCTGAAAGCCAGCCAAAATACGTAAGTATCCATTGGCAAGCAAATGACAGGCAAAATGGTGCAAAATGTTCGCAATGCCCTACAGGCAGATAATATCCAGTTTTTTCCGCGAAAAAATCAAAAGCTCCTGAAAGCCAGCCAAAATACGTAAGTATCCCTTGGTAAGCAAATGACCGGAAAACTAGCGCAAAATGTTCGCAATGCCCTACAGGCAGATAATATCCGGGTTTTCCCGCGAAAAAATCAAAAGCTCCTGAAAGTCAGCCATAATACGTAAGTATCCCTTGACAAGCAAATGACCGGGAAAATGGCGCAAAATGTTTGCAATGCCCTACAGGCAGATAATATCCAGTTTTTTCCGCGAAAAAATCAAAAGCTCCTGAAGGCCAGCCAAAATACGTAAGTATCCCTTGGCAAGCAAATGACCGGAAAATGGCGCAAAATGTTCGCAATGCCCTACAGGCAGATAATATCCAGTTTTTTTCGCGAAAAAATCAAAAGCTCCTGAAAGCCAGCCAAAATACGTAAGTATCCCTTGGCAAGCAAATGACCGGGAAAATGGCGCAAAATGTTCGCAATGCCCTACAGGCAGATAATATCCAGTTTTTTTCGCGAAAAAATCAAAAGCTCCTGAAAGCCAGCCAAAATATGTAAGTATCCCTTGGCAAGCAAATGACCGGAAAAATGGCGCAATATGTTCGCAATGCCCTAGAGGCAGATAATATCCAGTTTTTTCCGCGAAAAAATCAAAAGCTCCTGAAAGCCTGCCAAAATACGTAAGTATCCATTGGCAAGCAAATGACAGGAAAAATGGTGCAAAATGTTCGCAATGCCCTACAGATAGATAATATCCAGTTTTTTCCGCGAAAAAATCAAAAGCTCCTGAAAGCCAGCCAAAATACGTAAGTATCCCTCGGGAAGCAAATGACCGGAAAAATGGCGCAAAATGTTCGCAATGCCCTACAGGCAGATAATATCCAGTTTTTTTCGCGAAAAAATCAAAAGCTCCTGAAAGCCAGCCAAAATATGTAAGTATCCCTTGGCAAGCAAATGACCGGAAAAATGGCGCAATATGTTCGCAATGCCCTACAGATAGATAATATCCAGTTTTTTCCGCGAAAAAATCAAAAGCTCCTGAAAGCCAGCCAAAATACGTAAGTATCCCTTGGTAAGCAAATGACCGGAAAAATGGCGCAACATGTTTGCAATGCCCTACAGGCAGATAATATCCAGTTTTTTCGGCGAAAAAAATCAAAAGCTCCTGAAAGCCAGCCAAAATACGTAAGTATCCCTTGGTAAGCAAATGACCGGAAAAATAGCGCAAAATGTTCGCAATGCCCTACAGGCAGATAATATCCGGGTTTTCCCGCGAAAAAATCAAAAGCTCCTGAAAGCCAGCCAAAATACGTAAGTATCCCTTGGCAAGCAAATGACCGAAAAAATGGCGCAAAATGTTTGCAATGCCCTACAGGCAGATAATATCCAGTTTTTTCCGCGAAAAAATCAAAAGCTCCTGAAAGCCTGCCAAAATACGTAAGTATCCCTTGGCAAGCAAATGACCGAAAAAATGGCGCAAAATGTTTGCAATGCCCTACAGGCAGATAATATCCAGTTTTTTCCGCGAAAAAATCAAAAGCTCCTGAAGGCCAGCCAAAATACGTAAGTATCCCTTGGCAAGCAAATGACCGGAAAATGGCGCAAAATGTTCGCAATGCCCTACAGGCAGATAATATCCAGTTTTTTCCGCGAAAAAATCAAAAGCTCCTGAAAGCCAGCCAAAATACGTAAGTATCCATTGGCAAGCAAATGACAGGCAAAATGGTGCAAAATGTTCGCAATGCCCTACAGGCAGATAATATCCAGTTTTTTCCGCGAAAAAATCAAAAGCTCCTGAAAGCCAGCCAAAATACGTAAGTATCCCTTGGTAAGCAAATGACCGGAAAACTAGCGCAAAATGTTCGCAATGCCCTACAGGCAGATAATATCCGGGTTTTCCCGCGAAAAAATCAAAAGCTCCTGAAAGTCAGCCATAATACGTAAGTATCCCTTGACAAGCAAATGACCGGGAAAATGGCGCAAAATGTTTGCAATGCCCTACAGGCAGATAATATCCAGTTTTTTCCGCGAAAAAATCAAAAGCTCCTGAAGGCCAGCCAAAATACGTAAGTATCCCTTGGCAAGCAAATGACCGGAAAATGGCGCAAAATGTTCGCAATGCCCTACAGGCAGATAATATCCAGTTTTTTTCGCGAAAAAATCAAAAGCTCCTGAAAGCCAGCCAAAATACGTAAGTATCCCTTGGCAAGCAAATGACCGGGAAAATGGCGCAAAATGTTCGCAATGCCCTACAGGCAGATAATATCCAGTTTTTTTCGCGAAAAAATCAAAAGCTCCTGAAAGCCAGCCAAAATATGTAAGTATCCCTTGGCAAGCAAATGACCGGAAAAATGGCGCAATATGTTCGCAATGCCCTAGAGGCAGATAATATCCAGTTTTTTCCGCGAAAAAATCAAAAGCTCCTGAAAGCCTGCCAAAATACGTAAGTATCCATTGGCAAGCAAATGACAGGAAAAATGGTGCAAAATGTTCGCAATGCCCTACAGATAGATAATATCCAGTTTTTTCCGCGAAAAAATCAAAAGCTCCTGAAAGCCAGCCAAAATACGTAAGTATCCCTCGGGAAGCAAATGACCGGAAAAATGGCGCAAAATGTTCGCAATGCCCTACAGGCAGATAATATCCAGTTTTTTTCGCGAAAAAATCAAAAGCTCCTGAAAGCCAGCCAAAATATGTAAGTATCCCTTGGCAAGCAAATGACCGGAAAAATGGCGCAATATGTTCGCAATGCCCTACAGATAGATAATATCCAGTTTTTTCCGCGAAAAAATCAAAAGCTCCTGAAAGCCAGCCAAAATACGTAAGTATCCCTTGGTAAGCAAATGACCGGAAAAATGGCGCAACATGTTTGCAATGCCCTACAGGCAGATAATATCCAGTTTTTTCGGCGAAAAAAATCAAAAGCTCCTGAAAGCCAGCCAAAATACGTAAGTATCCCTTGGTAAGCAAATGACCGGAAAAATAGCGCAAAATGTTCGCAATGCCCTACAGGCAGATAATATCCGGGTTTTCCCGCGAAAAAATCAAAAGCTCCTGAAAGCCAGCCAAAATACGTAAGTATCCCTTGGCAAGCAAATGACCGAAAAAATGGCGCAAAATGTTTGCAATGCCCTACAGGCAGATAATATCCAGTTTTTTCCGCGAAAAAATCAAAAGCTCCTGAAAGCCTGCCAAAATACGTAAGTATCCCTTGGCAAGCAAATGACCGAAAAAATGGCGCAAAATGTTTGCAATGCCCTACAGGCAGATAATATCCAGTTTTTTCCGCGAAAAAATCAAAAGCTCCTGAAGGCCAGCCAAAATACGTAAGTATCCCTTGGCAAGCAAATGACCGGAAAATGGCGCAAAATGTTCGCAATGCCCTACAGGCAGATAATATCCAGTTTTTTCCGCGAAAAAATCAAAAGCTCCTGAAAGCCAGCCAAAATACGTAAGTATCCATTGGCAAGCAAATGACAGGCAAAATGGTGCAAAATGTTCGCAATGCCCTACAGGCAGATAATATCCAGTTTTTTCGGCGAAAAAAATCAAAAGCTCCTGAAAGCCAGCCAAAATACGTAAGTATCCCTTGGCAAGCAAATGACCGGAAAAATGGCGCAACATGTTTGCAATGCCCTACAGGCAGATAATATCCAGTTTTTTCGGCGAAAAAAATCAAAAGCTCCTGAAAGCCAGCCAAAATACGTAAGGATCCCTTGGCAAGCAAATGACCGGAAAAATGGCGCAAAATGTTCGCAATGCCCTACAGGCAGATAATATCCAGTTTTTTTCGCGAAAAAATCAAAAGCTCCTGAAAGCCAGCCAAAATATGTAAGTATCCCTTGGCAAGCAAATGACCGGAAAAATGGCGCAATATGTTCGCAATGCCCTACAGATAGATAATATCCAGTTTTTTCCGCGAAAAAATCAAAAGCTCCTGAAAGCCAGCCAAAATACGTAAGTATCCCTTGGTAAGCAAATGACCGGAAAAATGGCGCAACATGTTTGCAATGCCCTACAGGCAGATAATATCCAGTTTTTTCGGCGAAAAAAATCAAAAGCTCCTGAAAGCCAGCCAAAATACGTAAGGATCCCTTGGCAAGCAAATGACCGGAAAAATGGCGCAAAATGTTCGCAATGCCCTACAGGCAGATAATATCCAGTTTTTTCCGCGAAAAAATCAAAAGCTCCTGAAAGCCAGCCAAAATACGTAAGTATCCCTTGGCAAGCAAATGACCGGAAAAATGGCGCAAAATGTTCGCAATGCCCTACAGGCAGATAATATATGTTGCAACAAAATGAAAGTCGCGCAAAGTTAAATATTATTATTTATGAGCCCCCAAAGAGGATTACTGATACTAGATCGCAGAATGATTTAATGAAAGAGTATCATGACATGCCATTAGCCGGACAGTTAGGAGTCAGGAAGACTTTACTTAAATTGAAACAAAGGTATTGTTGGAAAAACATGAACAACATGGTAAAGAAATATATAAACAATTGCGGAAAATGCAAAATTAATAAGCAAGTAAGGCACACCAAGGAACCTATGCAAAAAACTGACACACCTACTACTAGTTTCGAAACTATTGCTATAGATGTGGTAGGACCACTAAAAATTTCCAATAATTACAGATACATTCTTACAATGCAGTGTGAGCTAACAAAATTCGTAATAGCCTCACCAATGGAAACTAAAGACGCAAAAACCGTTGCGTCAATACTCGTTAACGATTTTATACTGAAATATGGACACTTTAAAATTTTAAAATCGGACCAAGGTACCGAGTTTAAGAAGAGTCTCTTGGCAGAAATTTGCAAACTGTTAGATATAAAACAAACATTTTCTACACCTTATCATCATGAATCCATAGGTAGCATAGAGCGAAACCACAGAGTTCTGAACGAATACATACTGTCATTCGCAGAAGGTTTGGAATGGGACAAATGGATTCCATACTATTCCTTCGCATATAACACTACTCCACATGTGACAAGTGAGTTCACTCCTTATGAATTAGTTTTCGGCAAATTACCATATTTACCAGACGACATACTGACTAAAATAGACGCAGTTTACAACATTGAAAACTACGCCAACGAACTCAAACTAAGATCAAAACATGCCCTAAGCAAAGCAAGAGAACTAGTGGAAATTACTAAACGAAAACGGTCAGACAATACCAGAGAAACAAACTCAATTAACACCAAAGTAAACGATTTAGTTTTGTTAAAATCAGGTAATAGAAAAAAACACGAGAAACCATATAAAGGTCCCGTTACTGTCATAGAAACGAAAGGTGTAAACTCCGTAATAGATGTAAACGGAAGTCCAAAAGAGGTACACAACAATAATCTGAAGATGTTCAGATAAGCATATTTTCGACATTTTTTTAATATTGTAAAATTTCAACAATTAAATGTATATACGAAAATTTCATGTACAATATATACTATATCTATGTATAAATTATGAATATTATTATTAATATGACAAATTATCGATATCACGATTATCAATATAAAAATTATTGTTATTACAATTTGTCTAAGAATTATCACTATAAGTTATCAATATAAAATTTTACTGGTATACATAAGTAACTAAATGTAACTCATAGCACGACTTCAAAACTGACTCGAATTACACGCATGTGTTCCGCATCGATTCTACAAATCCCTACGAAACACATCTGAACGGTGGGGGTGTAATGATATTGCATCACAAACGCAAATCAAATAATTCAGCTATGCAATATCCATTCATTCATTCAACGATATTGCATAGGAATACAAATCCAGTCATTAACATCTTCACATTACATTAAATTCTTCAATTTACATTAAATCACCTCGTCATTGAGAAACAAACGCAAATAATAAGCATGAGTACGAACTCAAAGTCTCATGTTGCAAGCACCTACTGTTTTGAAATTAAGGGGTTATTCTAGTTATAGTTTTTTTTTTGCATATTTTGAATGAAAAGTATCTCAAGAATAACTGTTTAAAATTTCACATCGATATCTTTCTTTGTTTTGATTCTGTAGCACTTTTGGCTCCTCTCGGTATTTCGAAAATTTGTGTAGCTTAAGCGGCCTTGAAGCGCTCGAACATCTGCTCGAAAATAACGGTACCATATGTATTAGATAACTTCTAAGCACAAGTACATACACAAAACAAATTTCAATATATAACACAGAATGTAAATTCTTCAGTCTACATCCAAATTTCAGTGTAAGCATCATAGGCAGTGTTCGAAATGTTTCAAGAAGAAATAATTCTCGGAAACGAAAAGGTTGCAGTTTTAATGGCAATCAATTCACTATTTCTTCAGAAAATATAGAGTGTGTTAGTTCTTTTTCAAAAAAAAATTAAACAATAGTACATCACATGACATAAATACAGATCCAACATTATCGTATTGCATCATAAACTTTCCTCTTGTGTTCGGTATGCTCCAAAATATTTTGAAGTGTAAGGCTTGTGGGAATGTCATAACGTTTAAAAAAAGCGTACAGCGTGCTTTTGGATTCATTTGTTCGTGGTCTGAAAAAACAGTAAATTCTTCCTCTGTGATTGGTGAAAAAACACATCATAAAACCAAAATATTTTGAAGTGTAAGGCTTGTGGGAATGTCATAACGTTTAAAAAAAGCGTACAGCGTGCTTTTGGATTCATTTGTTCGTGGTCTGAAAAAACAGTAAATTCTTCCTCTGTGATTGGTGAAAAAACACATCATATGAAATAAATAGGCGCATGGCCTTTGTTTTCCGATTTTTGGGCCTGGGATTACACGGACTAAATACTTTTTGTGGACTCATGGATTTTGCAACCAAGTTCAATATTAAACATTATTATGATTGTGTAGACGTTATTCACAATGCATCTCAAGAAATATACAACACTTTTACCCGAAAAGCTGTCCAAGACGAAAAAGATGCAAATGAGGCGCGAGAAAGTGAGCGTAATCATTTATCGGTGTCAGGAGATGGGTCGTGGGCTAAACGAGGTTTTAGTTCCCTTATAGGATTTGTTTCCATAATTGGTAAACATTGTGGTGAAGTTATAGATACTATAGTGAAAAGTAGCGTATGTAAATCGTGTGACTATTGGGCTTCAAAAAAGGTACGCTTGAATATGATGCTTGGTACGAAGATCATCAAAATGATTGCACAATTAATCACTCTGGTAGTGCAGGAAAAATGGAGGTGGACGGCATAATTCAAGTTTTTAAACGCTCTGAAGAAAAATATGATGCAAAGTATGCTTTCTACATAGGAGACGGGGACTCTAAAACGTTCAAAAATCTTTTAGACAGTCAACCCTACGAAGACTTGACAGTGACGAAATTAGAATGCGTGAATCATGTATCTGAAAGGATGTTTCACAGGCTGACTGAGGCAAAAAAAAAACGTAAAACTATATAAGATAAGGCTATCAAAGAGCACGAAAAAAAAGCTGCCGGAGAAGAGAAAAAAATACCACACCTAGTTTGCCTGTGAAAAAAGCAAGAGTCATGAGATTGGCAAAATTTGAACCCAAAGCTTCACCGCTCCCTGTAAAAAAGCTTACTCATAAGATAATAAAAAAGTTATCGGTTTATTACGGATTGGCTATTAGGAGATACCCCGATACCGCGGAAAGCATGACAAAGGAAGCGCTTGCTGCATTATATCATAATTGTTCGACGGATTCCAATCCCCAGCACGAGTATTGCCCGGTTGGACCTGACTCCTGGTGCGCTTGACAAAAAGCACAGGAAAATAAAACCACATACATACATCCTGCAGCATTTGATGAAGATACGTTTAAACTGTTGAAATCCATTTATAGGGATTTAACAAGAGCAGATCTCTTAAAAAGATGTTTGGGTTCGAACACGCAAAATAATAATGAGTCTCTAAACCAGACTGTTTGGCGCATCGCACCGAAGCACAATTTTAACGGTTCGACAATCACTGAAATCGCCAGTATGTTGGCTGTTTTAGTATATAATGAAGGTTATCTTCCGCTACTGCAAGTTATGGAAGTCATGGACATAACCATTGGACAACATGCACTCAATTTCGCATCTGAGTATGACAGAAGCAAACTGTTCACCGCGGAGCAAAGGTGCACCGCCGCCTCAAAAGAAGGTCACATAGCAAAAAATAAGAAAAAATTGAACGAAGCTCAGACTTTAGAGCGAGAAGAAGGTACCTTCTATCAGCCAGGATTCGCAGATTAAGCGTAAGTTAGAATTTTCTTTATATGCAGCAAAAATTCGGTTGCAAAAACTTTAAACACGATTTTCTCTAAACGTACTTTTTTATGCGTGTGGTAAAAATGCGAAAAAAACTGTTCGACCGATTTACTTCAAACTTTAAGCACATACTTTCCTACTATTTATCTACTGCACTAACCACAGTTTAAAGCCAAAATTTTTTTTTGGCAATATGGTATAACATTATTTAATTGAAAAAATGTCGAAAATCGACACTTTTTTTCAAACTTGTGCCAAATGGCACAACAATTTTTTTTGGCATAAAGTGAGGTTAGTGCAGTAGTTTATACTCTAAACTAATAACTTGTTTTCTTTTGTATGATTCTAGATGAATATTTTTACCAGAATTTTACCAGGCGCAAAACTTTTTTTGATTTACCTGCACTTCAACGTGGGGCTTGGCAGCCGCCATTTTTTTCATATTTTTTTATATATATAAAGTGTTGTTCAGACTTCAATAAATAAGCATACGAAATTTCAAAACGATATCTCTTGTAGTTTTGTTTATATAGCAGTTTGAAAAAAGGTCCCTTTTTCCGGGCTATAGGTAGAATAACCCCTTAAGTCAAACCGAGTCGACTAATGTACTCAATTAAGACACATGAGAAGCTTGCATTTAAGGTATGAAATTCTTGTACGGTATTTTGGAACGTGCGAAAGAATTTTAGAGGTCAGGTCGTAAATGTGTCAATATATCGATCATATTGAATGACGCATTGAAGTCGAGCATGGGAAAATTATTATATAAGTTATCACACGAGTACATCAAATGGCAACACCATCTGCATGCGCATCGTCCCACCAGCCGAGGTCACAACAGTAACCCGAAACTTCTCCACAAAATTGGAATTCTGCGATTCCCATCAAAGCAAACTGCCAACTCTGCAGTTCCCACGTCTAGACAACTTCCAGTCACGTTGTGCATCCGAGGTGATAATTAGTTTTAAGAAAAGAATTGTCGTTTAGTCTAGATACACCTAGCTTTCGATAAGGTCGAAATAAATAAAAATATTTTTTTTAATAATGAAACGTTCATGTTTTATTAACTTATATTATACTATACTATACTATTCTATACTATACTAAACTAAACTATACTATATTAATTATTATTAAAATTAAAACTATTGTTAAAAATATAAAATATATTATTTATAAAAACTATGGACGGCCCTCCGCTTGGACGGCGGGGCTCGGGAGCCGGGCTCGAATCCCGCGATGGGGACTCGGGAGCTGGACCTGGTTGCCGCGCCTGGGGCTCCGGGACCGGGGCTGTGGAGCTTGGGGGGAGGCGTAGACCTGGACCTGCAGGTTCGAAGGACCAGGCTCCGGGACCGGGGCTGAGGAGGTTGGAGAGGCGGAGACCTGCAGGCCCGAAGGCCCAGGCTCCGGGGACCGGGGCTGAGGAGGTTGGGGGAGAGGCGTCCACCTGGACCTGCAGGCCCGAAGGCCCAGGCTCGGGGACCGGGGCTGAGGAGGTTGGGGTTATGGGCGCGGGGTCTTGCAGGCCCAGGCTCAGCAGCTGGCTCGGGAGCTGGCTCAATCCCAACCTCGGGGACGCCTGGAAAAAACAAAATATTAACAAAGAAATAAATATAATTGAAAGCCAAAAAACTTACACTCTGCAGCATGGCTCAATTCGTGGGCCGACAGTCTTGAGGGCCGCGTGTACGATTGAGTGCACACGCGACACTCAAATCGTAGGCCACTATGCCGCTCCCGTCTGTGGCGAAACAAATTGCATTTGAAAGTGCAAAGTTCGCCACAGATATCGCAATTAAAATCTGCAATAGAAATATAGATGTAATACGTGTATGGATGTAATACATTTAAAAATATAATACGTTTCTGGTTAAAATTATTTCTTTGAATAGATTTCTAGATTTAACCGACAATCGCTAGTCTTAATGGCACGCGAAATGTCATTATTTCTAAATTTCTGCCGAGTATAGCAGAAGAGTATTCTTCATTGAAACGCTTGCCGAATATGGCAGCATGGCTTCAGATATAACTAGAATTTTATTTCGTCCTCTAGACTTCTTTCATCCTAAAATCTATGTACAAAAATCCTACTCTAAAATTGGTAGAAGGAATGTTACTCTTTGAACAGTATTAAAATCCATATACCCATGCAACCGGAGTCCAGAGCCACATCATGTGTAACCAAAATTAATTATATATCTTAAACAAATCGATTCCCAAAAATACTCGTAGTCGTGGTTTTTATGATTCAAGTTTATGGGGTCATAAATGATCCTTTTACAATTGTCCAGACGATGACATGCCATGAAGTATCTAGAGCGCTGAGCAATGCAGCACGTAGAACGTGGGAATTGTGCATGCTGGATCTAAATATATGCTCATGGCTGGTCGTAATTTAAATTATGAATGATTAAGTTTTTCTAGTGTATGTGGCGCAGATTGAAGTGTACCCTCAGTACACTACATTGATAATATTGTCGAAGCAATCAAAAACAACACTAAACTTCATTTTACACACATCGGTTTTTGTTCACAATATTAATAAACACAATATATTGATTTTAAGATTTTTTATACGTTAAAAAACGGAGCGCAACACGTGGTCTCATCTTCAATCATCGAAATATACTGCTTAGGCTTCTCTATACCCTACATGGGAATATACTGCAGATGGTTCGAGTTTCAGTCGTCT